>JAPEBW010001629.1:0-21095 GCA_027405785.1 Ophiocordyceps robertsii | reverse complement strand
GGACTTTATAGCCTTAAACTTTATTACGAAACTACTAAAGTCTATAGATCCTACGACTAATATAAAATACGATTTTATTTTAGTTATAGTTAATCGTCTTATAAAATACGGCTATTTTATTTTAACGTATAAAGCTATAGATATAGAAAAGTTATCTTATACTTTTATAAGATATATTATAGCTAATCGAGGACTTCTAAGTTCGATTATTTTAGATAAAGATCGGAAATTTATTTCGAATTTCTTATAAGGCTTAACGCGAGCTTTAGGTATAAAGCATAAATTATCTACTGCTTTTTACCTTATTATAAACAGAATAATAAAACGATTAAATTAAACGCTTAAGCAATACCTTAAAAGCTATATAAATTATTAGTAAGATAATTAGCTTTTTAAATTGCTTATAGTATAGTTAGCGTATAATACCTCTTATTCTAAGCTTATTAAGAATACTCCGGTATTCGCGAATTATAGCTTTATACTTAAAGCCTATAAGTCTTTTTTACTAAAAGAAGTTATAACTAAAAAAGCGATATTAAACTCTAAGCAGTTAATTAGCTTATACAGATTTATAAAATTAAAATTAAAATATATTGCTAAAAAGATATCGTATTATTACGATAAAAAATAGTTTTTAGAACCTTCTTTATTTAAAGGCGATAAAGTATATCTTCTAACAAGGAATCTTAAGACTAATAGACTTAATAAGTCTTTAGATTATAAGAAGATAAGACCTTTTAAAGTTATAGAGAAAATAGGAAAGGTTAATTATAAGTTAAAACTTTTAACTAGTTTACTTATATACTTTATTTTTTATATCTTTTTATTAAAGCCGACTTTATAAAATGCTAAGGTAGTAAAAGAGCTAGACTTAAAAAGAGTCGAAAAGAGCGAATATATAGTAAAGACTAAACTCGCTAAGAAAATAGAAAATTAAGAACACTTTTATTTAGTAAAGTAAAAGGATTATCTTAGTTTAGATAATACTTAAGAACTTATAAAGCACTTAAGAAATACTTTAAGAAAGGTTAAGGATTTTAATTAATAAAACCCTTAAGAGGAAGTATTAGCTTTTTTAAGCTAGGATTTCTTTACTATCTTAGATAGTAAAAGTAAAAGGAAATCTAAATAAGATTTTTCTTTAAAAAAGATTTATAGAGATAAAAAGATTAGGATTTTCTTTAAAGAACTCCTAAGGTTACTCTCTTTAAAGTAGGATTTCTTTAATTATTTAAATAGTTTCTTAAGAGGTTAAGAAGAACTTATAAAAAAATAACGTTTATCTTTCTAAGTTTAAAAAGACCTTAAAGAGGGGAATATATAACGGAAACCTTATTCCGTTAGTAATCCTAAGTACTAAAAGTACTAATATCTAGTAAAGTATATACCGCTAAATATAAAGAAGTAACTAATAAAGTAGATCCCGCTAGTTATAAGTTATAACTATTAAAGTAGATACTAGCAGTTATAAGGAGAGACGATATAGCTTAACAGTTAAAGACGGCTAGTATTAGCTATAAGCGGTATAGGCTAAACGCGCTTATATTTAGCTTAGGTTAGCTTCGGCTAGTAATAAGATTCGTATCGACTAATATCTTATATAGAGCTAAGGTAGGAGGCCTTCTTTTTATATAATCGACTAATACCTTATATAGAGCTAAGGCGGGAGGCCTTACTTTAAAAGAGGATAGAATCTCGTAAAAGGTTTTAAGATAAGGATATTTAGTCTTATAAGCTAATTATAAGTAATAAAGCGTATATTACTTATAACTAATAATAAAGATAGTATAAGCTATTTTTATTAGCCTAAGAAGTAGTTTAGTAACTATATAAGTTATATAGGGTATAAGTTATAGCTTAATATATAAAAGCATATAAAAGCATGTAAAAGCATATAAAAGGGGAACCTTTTAGTAGCCTTAGAAAAGTATAAAAGGAGGTCTTTGCTTCTTTTTCCCTTAACTCCTTTCCTTTCTTTCTTTTTTCTTTTTTAGCTAGTTTTAACTAAAGAAATCGCATAATAAAATACCCTTACCTTATTCGGTTTAGTAGTCTATACTAAGTCTTCTTTATCCCTTTTAGCAAGTAAATTTAAATTAAACAAACTATACGAAGCTTCTTAGCATACGAGAAAGGCTAAGGGTTCCGTAACAATATAGTTTTATACGTAATAGTTTTAAAGAATAGAAATAAAGGTTTATTATATAAAATTTAAGGGTAATAATATAAATATATTTATAAAGAGATTAACCTTTATATTATTTAATAAACCTTATAATTTACTAAGAATTTAAGAGGTTATTATATAAGTTCTTATAAAAAAGGTTTTTAGCTAATATTTACTTTTTTAGCTTTTTTCTAAATAACTTTAAGGCTTTTTTTCTCTATAAAGGTTCTCTTTATATAAAAAAATAATAAGTAGTTTTACTTAAATATAAGTTTTCCTTATTAAGAAAAATTAAACTTTAAGTTCTTCCTTATAAAAATTAGGTTTTCTTAAGCTATAAAAAAAGAACTTTTCCTTATTTCAAGGTTTTCTTACTTTACTTTAAATAAAATAACTAAAGTGTACTTTTATACTACAAGTACCTTTTAAAAGAGGTTATAGAAAAGTAAAATATACTTTTTAATAGGTTATAAGCTTAGTATAGTATAAATAGTAGATAATATAAATATGCTAAAAATATATTAAATCCGGTATATTATTTTATATATTATATATATTCTTTTGCTTTATTAAACGTTTATATAGGCAAGATAGAAAGAGAAAAAAAGAGGTATATATAAAGACTATAAGCGGGATCCTTAGGATCTTTAGGATTTATACTAAGTCGCTATAGTACTTTATATTCTTAACGGAATTAATCCCCGGGCTTACTAAGAAAACATAAGCTTATATTTAAGTATAAGTTTATTATATAAAGTTACGCTAAATAAAAGACCCTTCCCTTAGTTACTAAAGTTACTTTTAGCTTTAGAAATTTCTATAATAAAAGGCCTTAATGCCCTTTTTACTTTAGATAGATTATTAATAATATATAATTATATTTTATTCTTTTCTTTACTTTTTTACATACTTTTCATACTTTTATAAACCTTTTATTTTAAGCTACTTACTAGATTTTTTTACGCTTATTTCGCTCCTTTAATTATAAGCATATAATAAACTCCGACTATACTTTATTAATATAAAGTAAGTAAAAGTAGTAATCCTTATTAATTATACTGCTACTTATACTATTATTAAATAGTAAAATGTTTTAAAATTAGTATAAAAAGTAGTAACTACTTAACCCTTACTTTTTAAGACTTTAGCTAGTTTCTTTTTAAAGTTTACTATACTTTTATAGCTAAAAATAATTTTATAGACTTTTTCTCTTAGCCTTTTACTTAAGAACTTATACTTATTAAAACGGGGGAACTTAATTACGTTTAAGAAAACGAGGCTCTTATTAATTAAGTTTATTTTATTACTAAGCCCTTTATTATCTTATTATACCGCTAAAAAATTAAAAACGCTTACGCTTTAAATAATAAATAAAGCTTTACCTTTAGTTAACTTAGTATTAATAAGTTATAAAAAAGATTATACTTTTTTCTTATTAATAGTTTATTATACCTTAAAGAGACTAAGAAGCGTCGCCGTATATATATTATTAACTTTTATACTAACATTATTATTAAAAATAAATACCTTTAGAAGTTTTACTTTAAACGCTGCTATATATAAAAAGAACTATTTATAAGCTTTATTATCTCTTATTTTTCCTAGCGGATTAATAAGCGATTAGCTAAGTTTAATACTTATTATTATAACTTAATAAACCGCCTTAAGCTAGTAAGGGAGGTAGTCTTTATTTATTCTTAAAGTATTTTATTTTATACTCTTACTATAAACTTTATTACAAGCCTCTTAAGTACTCCCCCTAAAAGTCTTTTATAAGTAATACCGCCTAAGAAATACTTTAGTACTTTACTTTATAGTATTTAATAAAGTTTATAAAATATACCTTATTCTTTTAAGCTATAACTATTTTAATTTTAATAACTAAGTATCAACGCTTAATAATAAGCTTATGAATAATAGTTTAATAATCTATTAATAGATTATCTTTAACTATAACCCGAAGTTTATTTCCGCTTTTTAGTATACTTTTTAAGCCGCGTTTAAATTTAAGCTTTTAGGTTTTACTGCTTAATACCTTTAAACTAACCGTTTATTTAAGTATTTAAACTAAATAGCAAAGATCGCTTTTAAATTCTTTACTGTTAACTACTAAAATAAACGTTAAATTAAGGTCTTATTACTATTTTAGTTCTTTTAAAATAACTTTAAGCGGTTGATTAAATATTTTTAAGTAAGCTTATTATATACTAATATATAGATTATAGCTTATAATACCTTAAGAACTAAGCTAGGTCTATTAACTAGTAAGGCCTTTAAAACTAATCTAAAATATTACTAGCTTATACTTAAGCTGCTATAAAGTATTAGTATAACGCAAAGTAATAAAAGGTTTAGTTTAAACTAAGCAATTAAATTTAACTATAGCTTAATAAGGGCTCTTTAGTCGCTAATAGCTTTATAGAGAAACTAAAAGAACGCCGCACTAAACTATTTAAAATCGTAGAATATGTTAACAACCTCGCTTACTAGTTAAATATAAATAACTTTATAAATATTTCTCCGGTTATCTCTATCTCTTAGCTTAAGCTAGCGGCCGTACTAAAAGATCGTTTTAGCTTAAAGCTTAATATAAACTATTAAAAAGTAAAGCGTATTTAAAAGACTTATAAGTAAAGATATAGCTATAATACGGCCTAAGAAGAATTCTTAGTCGCTTAAAAAAGATAGCTAAGTAGCTATAACTTTAAAGTACTAGTATAAGACTTTATATAAACTAACTTTATTAATAAATTTCGGGCTTAGTAAGCAACGCTAGCTATAAATATTATATATATATAAAGGCAATATGCCGCTATATTAATAGCGTATAAGCCGCCTTAACTTAGCGATAAAATACGCTAACTTTAGTAGTATTAATTATAAATTCTGCGGTTATCTCTTTATAACTTATTACTATGTTAATATTAACGCGGTTCGCCGCCTCCCTTTACTAATTTTTCTTTTATTTATTTTAACTTTACGCTTATTTCCTACTTATTTTATATACTTACTTTTATATTATTAGCTTTATACTTTTACTTTTTATACTACCGCTATTAAGATTAAACTTTCCTTTTTAAAATATAGCGTTTTATACTTTTTTCTTAAAATAAATTACTTACTAACCGCCGCGCCTTACTTTAAAAAGCTTTTAACGTGCTATTTAGCTATAGCGTAATAGGCTTAGCTTTTTATAAGCGCTAAAGTTTAATACGTTAATATTTATTGCTTTAAAAACGTTTAATGCTTTTATTTTTAATAGCTTTATAGTTGCTTTTACTAAAACAAGCTACGACTTATTATCCGGCGTCTTTATTAATAAAGTTTACTATTTTATACTTAACTGCCTTTTAGCTTATTAAGACTAGCTTATGCTTTTAAGCTATACTTACCTCGCTATAATTTAGTGCCCGGCCTTAGCTTTCCCCTTATATATTCTGCGTTATTATGCCCGTACTATATCGCTTTTTCTTTTATTTCCCCGGCTTGTATACTAGTAAAACGCTTTTAATATCCGCTTTATATACGCTTACGCTACTTTACCACGCTTTAAAGGCCTTATTTATCTTTTTATGTTTTTTAACTTCTTAAAGTTGCTTTTAATACCTTCCTCCGCTTAAGCTTTAGCTTATAAAGCTAACTATTATAGGCTAGGCCTAATAACGGCCCGGCCTACGCCCGCACAGACCCTTAATAAGCGTGGTTAATTAACTAGCTAGCAGCTTAGTTAAATTATCTTTTTTACTATACGCTTAGCGTTTTACTTACCGCAGTAAGTAGATTAAATAGCTGCCTTATAGCAATAAATAGTAGTATAACTACTACTTTAGCCTTATTAAGGCTAACCTATTATAATTAACTAAGCTATAATAAATAGTCTTAAGTTAAAGACTTACTAAAGTACTAGTAGGCGACGTTCTGCTTAAGCTTATAGCTGCCGGCTAAGGAAGACAACTTATTAGCCCCGCTTTAAGATAAGCGGGGTAAAAAGAAGGTATTATAACGGGCTAGGCCTTATATAGGCCTAGCCTACGCCTATATAAACGCTTATAAAGCGTGGTTAATTAACTAGCTAGCAGCTTAGTTAATTCGTCTTTTTTTACTACACGCTTAGCGTACTACTTACTATAGCGGGTAAATTAAATAACTGCCTTATAGCAATAAATAGTATTATAACTACTGCTTTAACCTTATTAAGACCGATTTATTATACTAAATTATCTTATAATGCCGCTAGCTACTTTTAACGCTTATTAATACAGCTAGTCTTATTTATTATTTTATAGCAATTTATAAAAAATATCTTTTTTAACTTTAATAACTTAGCTAAAAATGCTTTAAAGAAGCTTAGCTAGCTTTTATACTTACTAACGCCTTTTAGTTTGCTATAACTAAAAACTTCTCCGCTACTTATTTAGCGGAAATTAAAGCTATTTTTATTATTATTTAGTATAGCGACTTTATTCTTATTATTATAGCTACCGCGGAAAATACTATAGCCGCTTAATATAATAAAACCGCCTTCGCCGCGTCTTTATTTAAGTTAAACGTCGCTTAAACCCTTAAGAAACTTAAGGAACTTCTTAATCTTAAGCTTAGTAGCTTTTTTAAGACGTTGCTTATAACCCCTTACTACTAAAAAGCAGATTTAAGGCTAAATGCCTTCGCTACTACTTAAGCTAGTGCCTTTTATTACTATAGCTATAATACCGCGTAAACGATTATTATTATTATAGCTATAAATATTATTTCTTTTATACTTAATACTATTAAGTATAACTACGTTAAAAGTAGTATAACTATCTATTTACGGTTATTTACTTTAGCGTAACTATAATAATCTATAAAAGTAAAAGGATTGCTATAATTATAACTAGCTTATTTTCTTAAATATAAGCTAATATAAGCGCTTACTTACTAGTATATATTTATACTTACTTAACTAGGATATTAGCGTTTTTTAGTTTAAGGTTTTATTTTCTTAGTATACTTATAAATAATAATAACCTTATTATTATAGTACTTATAGCTAATTTATTTAGTGTTTTTACTAGTTCTATAACTATATAAAACCTTATTTCTTAAGTCTACTACTACTTTTAAGCTAATAGCTTTAACTATAAAGTCTTTTACTAATTTAGCTTTAATAAAATAACTAAATATATACTAGTCTCCGCGCGCTTAATTACCCTTATTATTTATAAGGATCTAAAACTATATTTAAACTAGTTTAAAGACGCTACTACCGCTAACTTATTAAAAGTCTTATTATATTTTCCTGCTAACTTTTATAACTTACCTTAGGTTCGCTAACGCTTAATTATACTAAAGCTTTTACTTTATACCCGCTTTTTATTAGCTCTTTTAGCTATATTAGCCCGCCGGGCTAAAAGTAAACGCCGCGCTTTCTTTTTAAAGAAGGTAGCCCCGGCCGTTAAATTATTTAAGATAGTGCTAAACGCCTTAAAGCGCGTCTTTACCGGCCTACTATATACTTTAAGCTAAGATACCCCCGGCTTATTTCTTCACTTTAAAGATATTAAGTAGGCTTTAACCGCTTTCTCCTTTATTTACGTACCCAGAACAGCTTTTAGTAGTAAACGCCCGCTTATTTCCCTAGGTTTTCTTTAATTAAGTAAAAAGAAAGATCTCCGCTACTTTAGCATTTTATTATTAAAATAGTCTTTTACTATACTTAGCGAATACTATAGCTAATCATAAGGTTCTTTCCTATTTTTAACGTTTTACTCACACAAATTTAATATGTCGCTGATTTAATAAGGCCTTAGTTTTACTTTAATTCCTTTCTATCTTTTTCTTCTTTTAATTATTTCCCCTATAATAAGCTTCTTAAAGTTCCTTAACTTAAGTTTTAGTACTATTTATCCTCAGGGTTTAGCGGCTCGCGGTCGCGATCCCGTTTAGCTAAAGTAATAACCTATAAGCTTATACTTTTACTTTCTTTACAGATCCTTTATTTTTACTCGTCTTTAAAGCCCCGTCTAGCGTCCTTTACTACTTAGCAATAAGTAGCACTATAAAGCTATAGCGTATTTCTTCTAAGTAGGTATTTATTATAAAATAAAACGAGGAATCCGCTATAACTTAAGTCTTTGCTTTATAATATAAAAGTTACTAGAATATAACTAAAAAATATAAAGTAAGTTCTTTAGTATTTATAATATAACTTTATTATATTACGTCTTAACTTCCTAGAAATTATACTATTTAAAAGTAGAACTTAAGCTATTAAACGAAATTACTAAGTAAAAGTATAATATATAGTAAATACTTAAATATTACGGATAAATATATTAATATCATTCCCTTAATATACTAAGAAAAGACGAAGAAAGCATAAGGAAGTTAAGGAGAACTTTTATAGAAAATCATAGTATAAAGAACGAGTAATCCCTTAGCCTAAGAAAAAGAAGGGTAAGTAATTATTTTACTTATTAATTAATAATACAATCTGCTTTACCTTTAAGCTTACTTATTATAAATAGTAATAAGCCCGATTTAAATTAAATAGTCTTACTTTTAACTCTTTTCTTAGGCTTTATAATAGTATATAATTTTTAATTTTAAACCTATCCTGTTCCTTGCTAATTCCGCTAGTTTACTATATAACATTTTACTTATAGTATTTTAATATACCCCTTTCTAATCGACTTATACTTTACTTGCTTTTATATTATATAGAGAAAATAAATATATATAATATAAACGGTTTATAATAGATTTAAAGTAAATTTTAATATATATATTATTATAAAAGCAAGTATAAAATACTTTCCTAGAGCTTATAAGCTTTATATAATATAAGTTATATAAGGTATTAGTACTTTAAAATAGATATTAAATCTACTATATAATTTGTTATATTATATATATTCTTTTGTTTAATATAAGATATAAAGTATTAAAATATAAGTATATTTAAAGAAGGTATATATAAAAACTATTATTAAGATGTTAAAGATTTATACTTAGTTGCTAAGCTACTATAGATTTTCTAAAAAATAGGTTTTTATATTTACTTTAATAATATAAGTTTCTATTTTGCTATAAGTTTATAATAAAAAGTTTAGAAAAATAAAACACTTTTTCCTAAGTTACTAAAGCTACTTATAGCTTAAAAAGAATTTTTAATAAGAAGCCTTAATATACCCTTAACTTTAATTAAATTATAAACATTTGTATTTAGTTTATTTATTACCTTTTTTATATAAGTTTTTATATAGCTACTTATTAACTTTATATTACGTTTCTTTTACTTCTTTTAAAATTATAAGCTTAATTATTTTAAGCTAAACTTACTTTAACCCCCTCTTATTACTTTTCTTACTATTATATAATTAATTAATGTTTAGTAAAAGTTTACTTTCTTTTTATATAAAGAAGTAAAATATACTCCCCCGCAGTCTAAAAGCTAAATTTAGCATAAATAATATATACTATAAATATACTAAAACATAATTTATATCCGCTTTATAATTTCAAACATAATAGAATTTTTATTATATTATATAACGTATAAATAAGTAGTATATAAGCAGATTAAGGAGAGGTATATTACTACGCCTTTTAACATAAGGATAAGGGGACAAGGCGCGGACTAATTACTACCGGTTAAAGCTAGTACTATAAACTAATTACCGCTAATTAAAGCTAGTACTACGGACTAATTACCGCCGGTCGGGCCGGTATAACGGACTAATTACTATATATAAACGTATATAAGGGTTTAGAAATAGTAAAAAGCTTATCTATTCTTTAAAGTATAGCTAGCTACTTTATACTTAGTTCTTTAAGCTAATTTTAAGGATCTTTAACTATATTATCTATAGTACGTAGATAAACTATATATATCTTTATAAAATCGCTTAATAAACTAAGTATAAGCCCGGTTAGAAATACTATAAACTATAATTAAGGAAATCCCTTAAATATCCTTAAATATCCCTTAAAAGTCGCGGTAAGGTTTATCTTATATCTTTTAAAGTGCTTTTATAGTTAAAAACGGGTTAAACTATAATTAAGATATCCCGTAAAAATCTTTAAATATTCTTTAAAGATACTAGCGGAATCCGCTTAGTAGTTTTTATAGTATCTTTTATAGTTAAAGATATTATAAACTATAGTTAAGTAGGCTCTTAACCCTTTATAGTTATATCTTAAAAAGCTTAGCGGGGTTTAACTAGTAATATTTATCGTATCTTCTTAAGCGAGCCTTTATAGTACGTGCTCCGGGCGTTCTTATTATAAGGTTCTATAAAGCTCTTTAAGAGTAAAGTAAGGAGTTTAAGTATAGCTATTTAGATTTTATAATAACTCCCTTAAGTAAGAAAGAAAGGCTAACGTTCTTATTAGTTTAAAGAAAAAATAAAGTATAAGGGGCGCTAAGTAATATCTTTATAATAATATCTTTATGCTATATTAATAGTACGCCGTCCTTATTTTTTTAATAGTTTGTTCGGCCTATTTAGCTAATAGTATTTAAGTAGCTTAAGATAGTTAATAAGCGGCTTTTATTATAAATCCTTACTTCTTATTAAGTTATACGTTTTTATCTTTATTAAGGCGATTAGCGCGTTTAGCTAAAACTTATAGTAAAGTTTTCTAACTTTCTTTTAAAGCGTATATTTAAGCACTTATCGGGTAATAAGGAGTCTCTATACTAAGGAATGCTTAAATTCCTTAGTAAGATACGTTATAAGAGACTAGCTTTATTTAAACTTTATCTTATATTATTATCTTACTTACCTTTTTACTCTATTTTTAATCCTCCGCTAAATTTCCTATACTACTTACTAGCCCTATAGGCCGCTTATAAGCGAGATATTATATCTTACTTATTACCGCTATTATAGTTATCCCTTGCTTTTTATTATTAGGCTTTTTAACTTATTATCCTTTTTATATAGCGCTACTACCTATACCTTTCCGCTAACTAATACGCGTTTAGCTACTAAGAAGGTATTAAAGTAAGAGTAAGCCGTCTTATTAATATTAATAAGTATAGTTAGCACTAAGGTATTAAACGTTTATATTCCCGCTTAAAAGTAAGAAATAAAGTCCTTTATAGCCTTAGTACTTAACTCCTTGCTTTTAAGGTTTTAAACGTGCTTAATAGTCTCGAAGAACCTCTTTATAAAAAGGGCCTTAAGGGTAAAAATATAAAGCGCGTAGTTAGTATAGCTAATAAAGTAGATATTAAAGCCTAAGACTTTTATTACTTAAGTTAAAGTTAGGTTACGTTTAAACTCTTTATAGGCCTATAAGTAAAACTTAGCGTAGTTTATAGCTAAGCGAAAACTCTTAATTATTATAATCTTATTACTAAAGTATAGGCTTATAAAGCTAAGCTTATTAAGGATTATATTAATTACTATTACTAGCTTTTATAGGATTAAGCGGCGGAATATATTATAAGGCTAGTTATCGCTATCTCCTTTAATTAAGGAGGGATAGTAAATAAACTATAATAAGGCGCTTATACGCTTTTATATAATTAGGCTAAGTATAGCGGTAGGTAAAAAAAGCGTTTGCTAAGCGGGATTAAATAAGTCCTTAAGGCTTATAGCGGCTATAAGCTAAGAAAGGGATTTTATAATATAGGCTAAACTATATATAAAGCGAGAAAAGGTTTTAGCTATAGTAGCTTAAAACGCCGCTATAAACCTAGCGATAAACAAGCTAAGCTAGGCCTTTAATATATAGTTAAGGACGGCGTAAACGTTATTTTAATTATTTAGCTAAAGCGGGTTTCCGCTAGCTATAGCGGCTACTATAAATCTTAAAACTATAGTAAGGTTAGCTAACTTAAGGGCGTTAAGTATTAGCTAGTTATTCCGCTAATAAAGATTTCCGGCTATACCTTAAAAAATATATAGGCGGCGAGGGCTTTTAAATAGTAAAAGCTAAGCGGGAGGTATAGCTAAGTTACTACGAAACCGGCCGTTTAGACCACGCTATAGTATAAAGCTTAAAAGTAAGTCGTTTAAGTTAAGTATTTAAAAAGAGTAGTATAAGCTATCCTTTACGGTGCTATAACTTAAGTTAAATCCGTTAGCTTAAGCGTAGCTATAAAGGCGGCGTAGGTTTATATAAAAGCTTAAACTTAAAGGTTTTAACTCTCGCTAAAGGACTTAAAGCTATAGAGAATAGCCGCCTTATTTTTATAAAGCTTAAGCGCTTACTTATATTCTTTATATTAAAAGTATAAGGGCTTATAAAAAAGCGGGCTAAAGAAGTAGTTATAAAATAGCTAATCTTAGCTATAAAAGACGTTAAATAATAAAAAGACTTAAAATAAAAGTATAAGGATTATAAGCTTAAAGTAAAGAAGGTTATATATATAAAGGTAAGCGAAGTATAGTAAGCTATATTTAGCGGTAAAGGGAAATATAGTTTTTAAAAAAAAAGGAAAGGAAAAAAGGCGGGTAGTAAAGAGAATTTAAATAAGTATACTATAAGGCTAAAAAGGCCTAATTACTTAAAGTAAATAGCAATATATTATTATTAAAATAATAAATTACCTTAAGTATAATAAGTTTTAGTTTCTTATAACTTATATTAGCCTTTAAGTCTTATACTTAGGCCTAACCGCTTAATTCTCTTAGTTAAAGAGTTTTATATTAAGTTATAAAGGCCGCGTATTATGCTCTTATCTAAACTACTTAAGTAGTTAACTCCTTTTATACTTTTTTAAAGGCTTTTACGATCTTTAGTAAAAAGACCGCTTTTTCGTTTACTTATAAGTTATAGCTACTTATCTAGCCTTTTTAAGCTATAAAGAACTTCTTTTTTAGCTTTCCGCCGCCTTTCTTTATTATATAGCTTTATAAGATTTATTTTACTTCTTACTTATTTAAGTAAGGTATCCTTTTATTTTAAACTAAGCTTAAGCGTGCGGCTAGCTTATCCGCTAAGCGTAGTTATACTATTAAAACGACTAAATAGATATTAAAAGACCTTTTTATATCTAGCTAATATATAAGCTATCTTACTTTAGCGATAACTTTAAATAGCTTAGTACGTCTTTTTTAAGCTTTGTAGATTTACGATCCGCAATATAATAGCCCTTACTAAGCTATAGCTAGACTTAATTACTAGGCTTAAATTTTAATAAGCGGTATTTTTAATCGTATTTACTTTTTATAGCGGCTTAAGTATAGGCGATAGCTAACTTAGCTTCTTTTTATAAAACCTTTTAGTTTCGTAAGTATAAGTAGTTACTAAGGAACTAAAAGCCGTTATTTATTTTTATCCTTATAATAAGCTTATTAAGGGACGTATAAATTACTAAGGAGAAGGAATTATTAAAGCTAAACTAAAAGGCGATTAGTATATTAGTTTAGTATAGGTTTAAGAAATTAGCGGTAAAGAATCGTAGCGCGATTTTTATAGTTTAGTTTCGCCTTTTTAATAGGCCGTTAGTTTAAGGGTGCTAAGCGGTAAGTATAAAAAGCTTTAATCCGAAGGCTTACTATAAAGTCCTTTAAAATACTAAGGTAAACTTTACGTCTTAGTAAAAGATTATCCCCTTTAAAATCCCTTAATTAATATAAAGTAGCTTAGTATATAACGCTTATACTTAGTCTTTTGCTATAAACTAGTTATTGCTTAAGATAAGGAGATATATATTTAAGAATTTATTAGTTATAGTTAATAAAGTATTAAAGAAGTTCCTTATAGAATCTTTTTATAAGGATTATTTAGCTTAAACTACTAAGAGCTTAGTAATAAAGTTTATCGCTATTATATAGTATAAAACTAGCGGGCTTTAAATTAAGATAAGCTACTTTTATATCTTACTTTAATTAGTTTAGTTATAGTAGTAAGGATTGTAGCTATTTATAACCTCGTCTATATATTTACTAAGCTAAAAGATCGAGAAGCTCTTAAATAGATCTTACTATATATAGGTACGGCCGGTATAAAAATATTTAATATAGGCGTCTTTAATAATCTCCTTTGCGTAAGTCCTAAGAATATATAGTTTCCGGCGTCCGTCGTTCTATATAAAGTATAATAACCCTTATAACTAAAGGAATAAAAGTTTAAGGATATTGTCTTTATTACTAAGCTACGTTATGATTTTTACTTACTATATATCCTTTATATATCTATTAATTATTTTTTAGCGGAGCGGTAATTCGATTAATACTTTTATATTAAGGAATACGCTGTTTATTATCTTCTTTTCTTAAATACGTTTTAATTCCTCTTTTTAGTTTAAGGATATTAGCCTATTAACTTAGTATAGTAAACGTAAAAGCGCGTCCGGCATAACGTTTTTAATACTTAGGATATAGTATACCTTAAGCGGGAATTAGCTTAAGTATTAAGACGTAATAACTAACTTATTGTTAGATTTTATATTAATAAAGAATAAGGATTTTTAGTATATGATTTTATAGGTATTTACGTAGTTAGTAAAGACGACTACCTATAGCGTTTTTACGGATAGTACTATAGTATATAACTTACGGACTGCTTATACTAAACTAGATACTTTAAGTTCCGTAAGCTAATATTAAGGTTCTTTGCTTTAAAAGGCGCGGCTTAAGTAAATAATAAGCTAAACCTAAGTTTAAGCTAGTAGCGTCTTTTTATTTTATTCCGTGCTTTCCTATTAGTAAAAGGCTATAGCCGCTACTTTGTATTCTTAGGATATATCGATTTAAATAAATAGTTATCGGGCGGGGTTAAAGTAGTAAATCGTTTAAAGCTTAGTAAGTTTCTTAGTTAAAATTGCGAAGGCTTCTTTTTCTTTTAAAGTAGGCTAAAAAGCGGCTTTTACGGCGTATCGACCTTATCCTTAGCCTATTAAAGGGACTCCTTTTTCTTATCTTACTTAAAGTAGCTCTATCTTTCGTTTTTATAAGATATTGACTTCCTTAGTAAAATATAGGACCGTATAGCGTAGCTACTTAGTAAGGCTGATTTATTTCTTAAGCTATTAAAGGTTCTTTAAAAACGCAATATCCTTTAAAGCTTATATACGTTTATTTAGATTTATTAAGCTAATAGCGTTTACTTTAAATCTAAGGAGCTATATAAATAAGTATACTAAGAAGGACTTTAGTTTAAATAAGGTAATATTATAGTTATAAAAAGCGCCTAATACGACCTTTAAATATTAAAGGTATTTTTAGCTATATTAAAGTAGATAATAATATAGTTAATATAAGCCGCCGCGTATTCTTAGTATCTATAAAGAATATTATTAATAAACCTTTAAATATATACTAAGGAGTTTTTAAAGCCTATAAGTATTATTAGTAATATTTTTAACCCGTAATAGCTTATAACTATAAACCTTTCTTAGTAGTTATAGTAAACTAAGAACTAATAAAAAAACGATTATATATTTACTATATTAATAAACTTCTTTTCTTAAAGGCGTTTAATTATATCGCTTTAAAAGGGTATTAAGTAAGCGCTTAAGGTAATAATAGCGTTAATACCTTATAAATCTACGACTACTTATCCCTTTTCCTTTCTATTTATTATCTTTTATACTATAAATACTAATACCGTAAATAGGGTTAGCTTATAAACCTATTTTAATCAGCCTTATACAGTTAGCTAGCTAAATATTATATTTACTACCTTCTTATCTTTATCGCTTAATAGGTATAATCTTAATATAACTTATTAATATTACTATCCTTTTATTAAGGGAATACGTATATATTCGGATTTATCTATATATACTACTCTTTTATCTTTTTAAAAGCGGGGAAACGATTAAAGGATATTTTAGACTTTTAATATATATTTTAAGTCCTTAGCATAAATCCGGATACCCTTATTAGTAGTAAGTTTAAGTAAGTTTTTAGTTCGGCCGATTTAAAGCTTATAGTTTACTATAAGATCCTTTTATAAGAAGTCCTTAGCGGTGTTTATTTTATCCGGATTCTTTATAAGGGCTTCCGTTAAAGGAGTAGTAGTATTAACCTCTTTATATAGCTAAAATTACTTATTAAGGTTTATAATTATCCTTACTTTTTAGCCTTAGCGGAGTACTAGTAGTTCCTTAAAATAGTTTTTCGTTATAAAGCTCTTATAATCCTATATTATTATCTAGGCGAGCTTAAGGTCGTTAGGGAAAAATATTATATTACGCCTTAATAGCAGCGCTTAGACTTATATAAGTAAGGCGTAGCTAGAACTAGCTAAAATCGTCGTAATACCTAAGTAGATTACCTATCTATATATTGCTAGTTTTAGCTAAACTATCTTAACTTTAGCTTTAATCCCTTTATAAGCCTTAATATATAAGACTAATATAAAGTTAATAAGGTCTTTTTAAGAAGGAACTAAAAAGTCTTAGCTAAGTAATATATTAGCCGCTAAGCGTTTTATTATTTAAGCGCTAATCCTTACCTTTATAATTATAAAGCTACCGTCTAGCCTTCTTAGTATATATACGGTAAATTCTACTTATTTAATAGTAGCTATCCTTCTTATTCCTTAAATAGGAATTTATTAAGAGGAGTTTATAGTAACGTCTTAAAAGGTCTTTACTAAGTTAGCTTAAATAAGGCTTTAGTCTGCCCTAGTATCTATATAGGCTTTAATACTTATTCCGGGCCTTCCTTTTTTGCAAACTAATAAGTATACGTAAGGAAATTATAATAGCTTATTAAGGTTTAATAGCTAAACGTTAAAAGAAGCCTTAACTATTTAAACGCTTTATAGCTTTTAAATAACTACTTATTATACTAAGCTACGTCTTTATATAGCAACGTCTTAGTTAAGGTTAAGGGGGTATTTAGTTTTAATATATTAATAAAGCTTATTCTTTAAGGGGAATACTTTACCGCAAAATCTATATACTTTATCGGCCTCTTATACTAAGTCTATTATAGTATAGATTGCGGTTTCCTTTAGGCTTTTATCGGTATCCGATTAAGCTCTTTTTATATTATACTCTTCGTCCTTTAAATAGTTATTAGTCTTTATTATAGGTTTTTTTTTAGTTATAAAGTATACCTGCTTTAGCTTTAGCGTTAATAAGTATATAGTTTTAAAGGTTCCTTCTCTCTTAAGCTTAAGGACCTTAGCTCTTATTCTTAACTATTTAAGCGGATTTCTCCTTAAACTTAGCGAGCGCTATAAGGCTTATAGTATATCCGCCTTTATTAAGCGGTTTAAAAACGTAACCCGCGGCCTTAGCGAGCCCTTAATAAATAGCTAAGGCGTCTTAAACTATCCTTTAAATATATATAAGGTATAGCTAGTCGGCCTTTATTTTTTTATAAGCTACACCTATTTCTTTTATGCTAGTAAGTGCTTTTAAGATCCTTAAGTATATTTAACTTATAGCTAAGAAAGAATTTCCTTATATTTATTAATCTATTTATTAATATTCTTATTTCCTACTAAACGTTATAAGGATTTTTATAAGTAAACGTCTAGCTTTTAGTTAATTATTATAGTTAAGTAATTTAGTTAATAAAGCGCGGCCTTAGCTTTATATTATAAGCGTAATATTTAAGACTTAAAGTCGGATCTTATTATTATATCTTTAATTGTAAAGTGCTTTTTCTTAAGTGCTTATATCGCTATATTAAAGCGGATTTTAAACCGTTTTTATAAGGCGGAGATTTATTAGCTTAGTTTAATACTAAGCTCGCTAAGTTCTTTTTATTATAGTTCCGAGAGGTATTTAAAATACTATTTTACTATACTTTTTTAAAGGAAAGAGGGCAATTAAATAGCTAATTTATCTATATAAGCCTTACCTTTAATAGCGTTTTAGCGGATAAAGTTAATAAAACAGTTTACTCCTTTAAACATACTAGCCTTATTATCTTCTTAAACTTTATTAAAGAATACTTTTAAAAGTCTTAATAAGTTAAATCTCCTTATATCCTTAGCTTATAGTTAAGGTTTTTCTTAAGGCTTAATAAGTATATCTTCTTTTCTTAGTGCTTAAAAGAGACTAAGAAACTATTCGTTTAATATTATTACTATTTTTATTAATAGGCTTAAGGCTATACTTAGTTTTAATATCTACGCGCTAAGTATAAATAGGTTTAGCCCGCTAAAGGTATTGCTTACCGCGTCCTTATTGCTTATTATTAAGGTCTTAGTCTTAATACTTTTATTAAGCGCTTAACCTTTTATTTTATACGCGTCTTAGGATTCGGTACGCCGCGGGGCCTTTAGTATAAAAAGCTAGTTTTAATTAATTAAGAGTCCCGAAAATACCTTAATTAGCGCGGCTATAGCGGATAAGGCTAAATAGTAATACTAAACTAAGAAACTACTAAGTATTTTTTAAAGCGGATTTCCGGTTAAGGCCTTTAAGTTAAACTTTATTAGCAATACGCAGTAAAAATATCCGCTAAGCTTTTCGTTTTAAGGAAAAAGTAACTTTATTATAAGCTTAATCTTAAGGGTATTTAGTAAGCGGGAAGCCGGATAGTTTTAAAGTTAGCTTATCCTTACTTCTTTTATTTAAAGGATAATTAATTTATTTAAGTAATATTAAATTTAGTTTACTTAGTTATATAAGTTTTATTATTTTATAGTTAATCCTTTATTAGTATTTTAAAAGTAGATTGCCTTTTAAAGAGTAGTAGTTTTAGCTTAGCTAAGCGGGACTCGTTTTACGTCCCGTTTAGCTTTATAAGCTATCGTGGTATAGTACCTTAAAAAAGGGTAAAGGAGATTATTAAACCGGTATACTTAATAAGCTATAGCTTCTTCCGCTTTTATAGCTTACTTAGCTTAAAGTTTTATTATAAGCGCGTTAGGAAAAAGGTACTTATTATTAAGGTTAAACTTAAAGGTTAATAAGAGCTTCTTACTAAAGAAAAAATTATTTAGTATTTAACTTCTTATAAGATAAGTACTTAATCGTGCGATATAGTCGCTTTTAGCTTAGCGGATATTTAAGAGACTTTTATTTAAATAAGTAGGAATTGCTACTATTTACTACGCTTTATAGCGTAAGGATAAAAGGATAAGGCGCGGACTAATTACTATTAGTTAAGACTAGTGCTATAAACTAATTACCGTTAATTAAGGCCGGTATTATAAACTTATTACCGCTAGTAAAGCCGGTATAATAAACAAATTATTATATATAAATATATATAAGGATTTAAAAATAGTAAAAAGCTTATTTATTTTTTAAGGTATAGCTAGCTATTTTATATTTAGTTCTTAAAGCTAATTTTTAGGATCTTAAACTATACTATTTATAGTATATAAATAAACTATAAATATCCCCGTAAAATTACTTAATAAACTAAGTATAAGCCCGGTTAAAAATACTATAAACTATAGTTAAGGAAATCCTTTAAATATCCTTAAATATCCCTTAAAAATCGCGGTAAGGTTTATCCTATATCTTTTAAGGTGCTTTTTTAGTTTAAAACGGGTTAAACTATAGTTAAGATATCCTATAGAAATCTTTAGATATCCTTTAAAGATACTAGCAGAATCCGCTTAGTAGTTTTTATAATATCTTTTATAGTTAAAAACGTTATAAACTATAGTTAAGTAAGCTCTTAACACTTTATAGTTATATCTTAAAAACCTTAGCGGGGTTTAATTAGTAATATTTATTATATCTTTTTAGGCGAGCCTTTATAGTGCGTGCTTTAAGCGTTCTTATTACAGGGTTCTATAAGGCTCCTTAAAAGTAAAGTAAGTAGTTTAGGCGTGGCTGTTTAGATTCCGTAATATATATATAAAGACTATATATATAATTTAGGCTTAGTCGCTATACTAAGTTATTATACTACTTTATACTTTTTATAAATTTAATTTCTAGGCTTATAAATAGAATATAAACTTAAAATTAGCTTATAACTTACTTTAAGAAGTCGCGCTTTATAAAAGGCTAAATTCTTAATTACCTTAGTTCTTTATAGCTTAAGCATTATTTATATAAAAAGACTATAGTCTTTCTTTTACTTTTTATATTCTCTTAATCTTATATATATATATATTTCTTAGCTATTTCATTACTTTTTTTAATACTTTTTATACTTTTATAATTCTCTTATATTTAGCTACTTACTTCCTTTATACTACGCTTATTTTATATCTTTAGTAGTTATAAGCCCGGCTTCTTTTTAAGCTAGACTTCTCTTAACCCCCGCCGATGTTTTTTTAACTATTATATAATTTAAAAATTATAGTTAGAATCTTTTATATTCTAAACGCTACTACGCTTACTAAGTGTATTTTCTTTAGAACTTTATAAATATCTTATTAAACTTAGTTTATTAATCCTTATTTTTTTATTTTTCTTTATTTTATATTTTATAACCGCCTTTTCTAAACGATATTAAGCTATAAAAAGTCTTAAAAAGACCTTTTTAAATAAATAATATAGTCTTTTTAAAAGTACCTTCCTTGTCTTTCTCTTCTTACTTTATAAAGAACCTTTTTTTTTTACCTTTTTCTTAATTCTTAATCAGCTACTAAGATTTTAATAACCTAGAAAATAAATATTTTTAAAACGTTTTGCCACGTAATAAAGGACCTATATTTATCTAATTTTCCTTATTATTTTCGGACTTTTTCTTTGTTCTTTAAACTAATATCCTTTTTAGACTTTAACTTTATTTTTACTTCTTTTTCTTTATTAACCTTTATATTAAAATACTTCTTAAAAGAAATTAATTAAAAACATAGCTACTTAAAATCACGTTTAATTTAAAAAGCTAAAAGGTTCTTTAAAAAAGTTCGGGTTTTATTAAATATAATTTGTTTTTATTTAAAAAAAAACCTTTTAAAGCTATTTCTTAAGATTTATACTACGCCTTACGGCGTAAAGATAGGGGGATAGGGCGCGGACTAATTACTACCGGTTAAGGCCGGTACTATAAACTAATTACCGCTAGTTAGGGCCGGTACTACGGACTAATTACCGCTAGTCGGGCCGGTATAATAA
>JAPEBW010001628.1:0-21112 GCA_027405785.1 Ophiocordyceps robertsii | reverse complement strand
ATCTACTTATATACCTTATTTTTTATATATCTTTATTAAAGCCGACTCTATAGAATACTAAGATAGTAAGAGAGCTAGACTTAAAGAGAGTTAAACATAGCGAATATATAGTAAAGGCTATACTTACTAAGAAAATAGAAAATTAAGAATACTTTTATTTAGTAAAGTAAAAGGACTATCTTAGTTCGGATAATACCTAAGAACCTATAAAGCACTTAAGAAATCCTTTAAGAAAGGTTAAGGATTTTAATCGATAAAACCCTTAAGAGGAAGTGTTAGCTTTTTTAAGCTAGGATTTCTTTACTATCCTAAATAGTAAAAGTAAAAAGAAATCTAAATAAGATTCTTTTAAAAAAAGATCTATAGAGATAAAAGATTAGGATTTTCTTTAAAGAACTCTTAAGGTTACTCTCTTTAAAGTAAGATTTCTTTAATTATTTAAATAGTTTCTTAAAGGTTAAGAAGAACCTATAAGAAAAGGACATTTATCTTTCTAAGTTTAAAAAGATCTTAAAAAGAGGAATATATAACGGAAACCTTATTTTATTAGTAATCCTAAGTACTAAAAGTACTAATATTTAGTAAAGTATATACCGCTAGATATAAAGGAGTAACTAATAAAGTAAATACCGCTAATTACGAGTTATAACTATTAAAGTAGATACTAGTAGTTATAAGAAAAGACGATACACCTTAATAGTTAAAGACGGCTAGTATCGGCTATAAACAGTATAGGTTAAACGCGCTTATATTCGGCTTAGGTTAGCTTTAGCTAGTAATAGGATTTATATTAACCGATATTTTATATAAAGTTAAGGTAAGAGGCGTTCCTTTTATATAATCGACCGATACCTTATATAGAGCTAAGGCGGGAGGCCTTACTTTAAAAGAGGACAGAATCTTATAAAAGGTTTTAAGATAAGGATATCTAGTCTTATAAGCTAGTTATAAGTAATAAAGCGTATATTACTTAAAACTAGTAATAAAGATAGCGTAAGCTATTTCTATTAGCTTAAGAAGTGGTTTAATAACCTTATAAGTTATATAAGGTATAAGTTATAGCTTAATATATAAAAGTATATAAAAGCATATAAAAGCATGTAAAAGGGGAATCTTTTAGTCGCCTTAGGAAAGTATAAAAGGAGGTCTTCGCTCCTCTTTCCCTTAACTCCTTTCCTTTCCTTTTTTCTTCTTCTTTAGCTAGTTTTAACCTAAGAAATCCGCATAATAAGATACCCTTACCTTATTTAGTTTAGTAGTTTATACTAAGTCTTCTTTATCCCTTTTAGTAAGTGAATTTAAATTAAATAAACTATACGAAGCTTCTTAGCGTACGAGAAGCGCTAAGGGTTCTATAATAAGCGGCCTATATTAATAACATTATTATCTGCTTTAATATAGCTGAAAAATACCTTTAATACTTAAAAGTAGTATTCTGCGCTTTTTATAACTATAATATTACCTTATTTAAACTAAAGTCCTTCTTAGTATACTTATTTATATAACTCTTTAGATCTAAGGTAAACGCTATTAGCTTAATAAATATAAATAAACGCGTACGAGCTTTAAGCGATATCGCGTTTTTAAAGAACTTTTAATAGCTTAAGAAATAAATTAGCCTTACTAAATAGCTATACTATATAGTCCCGCATTTTAATAAGGAAGTTTATATCTTATAAAAACGAAAAACAAAGCTACTTAAAGTAAAATAAGAAGGAGTCCCTTTAAGGGGCTAAGAATAAGCAAGATATACTATAAAAGCCACTTTTTAGCTTACTTTAAAAGAATAAGAGGCCTTTATAAACCTAACTAAAAAACTTACTTAGCTTTAAACGATTTATTACTTTAACCCCGCTTAATAACTATTTATCTAAATCGATATATCCTAATAATAAAAAGTAGCGGCTATAGCTTTTAATAAAAAAGAAGGCATAGTATAAAATAAAAAGATTTTACTAGCTTAAACTAAGGTTTAGCTTATTATTTACTTAAGCCGCGCTTTTTAAAGCGGAGAACTTTAATATTAGCTTATAAAGCTTAAAGTAGCTAGTTTAATATAGGCGGTCCGTAAGCTACGCACTATAATACTTCTTATAAGAACGCTATAAGTAATCGATTTTACTAACTATATAAGTACCTATAAAATCATATATAAAAATCCTTATTCTTTATTAATATAAAATCTAACGATAAGCTAGTTTTAACCTCTTAATACTTAAGCTAATTCTAACTAAAGGTATAATATATCCTAAGCATTAAAAACGTTTTACTAAACGCTTTTTTATATTTACTATATTAAGATAATAAGCTAGTATTCTTAAACTAAAAAGGGGAATTAAAATATATTTAGAAAGATAAGCTAATAAACCGCGTATTTCTTTACTTAAAAGAATTAATTAAATTGCCGCTCCGCTAAAAAATAATTAATAATTATATAGAGGATATATAATAAGTAAAGATTATTATATAGCTTAATAATAAGGATAGTATTTTTAGACTTTAATTTTTTTAATTATAAGGGTTACTATACTTTATAAAGAACGATAAACGCCGGAGACTATATATTTATAAGACCTATACTAAGGAAATCGTTAAAGATACCGGCCGTACCTATATATAATAGGATTTATCTAAGAGCTTCTCGATCTTATAGCTTAGTAAATATATAAATAAAGTCGTAAATAGCTATAATGCTTACTACTATAACTAACCTAATTAAAGTAAGACGCTAAGGTAGCTTATCTTAATTTAAAACCTTTTAGCTTTATACTATATAATAGCAATAAACTTTATTACTAAGCTCTTAGTAGTTTAAGCTAAATAATCCTAATAAAAAAATCTAATAAGTATTAAAGTCTTTAACTTATAAGGTTATAAGGACTTAGGCTATAGCCTAAGCTTTATTATATAAGGAGGGCTAGGTCCGTATATATAAATACAGACCCGCTATATATAAGCAGGCTCTTTATAGCTTATTATTATAATACTATAAACGGCACTTATATACTAGCCTCTACTTACTCTATAATAGTATAAGCTATTAATTATAAACTCGTTCGACGGTATAATAGCGGGAGCTCCGCTTTAAGTAAAGCGGGACGACGTTATTATAAAGTCGTTACGGAACGCCTTAAAGGCGTTAAAGGGTACGTCGGCCGGCTAAAGGGATAACTTCCTCGCCGCACTAAGGGAGCCGACTATAAAGCCTATTTTAACCTTTATAGTATTAGCCGCGCTAAGAACGGCGCTTATAATTACTATAATACGGAAGCCGCTTTTATAGCTAATATAAGACAGGAAGCCGGAGAGCTTTTACTTCTTCCTTAGCCGGCTATAGGCGAAATACTATACTAACGAGGAATGCGGCCTTAATAGCGGCCGGAGCGCCGTTTAGTACGCGCTCTTATATATACTACCGAAGCCTTAAATATAGAGGATCGCGGGCTTTTAAGAAAAAGGGGGCTATAATAGCTCCCGGGACCCTTAAGACTTTTTCTAGCACCTTATCTACGCGTTTAGCAATATATAAAAATAAGAAAAAGCGTAGGATAAGCTACGCACCCTTAAATAAAAGGACGGACAGTCCTTTAAAGAGTTCCTCCTTAAGTTTAAGGAAACCCTTTTCCGGGCGGCGGGTACTACGATATAGAAAGATAGCGCGAAGCTAATATAGCTACGGAACTTAATTACCTTAGCACTCCGCGAGCTACTTATCCTTATTATTATGCTATCTATATACGGCGAGTACGTTAGCCGCCTTAAAAAAGTAGCTTAAGGTTATAAATAAACGCCTTACTTTTAGAAGTTATAGAAGCGCACTTTATATAGCGGGGATAGGGTTACCCCCCTTTTATAAGACGCGCTTACTATTAACATTAATAGCGATACCCTTATAACTATAATAAGGACCGACCGCGTAAAACGCTTAAAGAAGGCGTTTATAACCTTAACTTCTTTTATGCTAGTGGGCTAGTCCTCTTAGTAGCAGGCGAAATAAGTCTTTAGCGACGAGATCTAAAAACGACGTACCGACGGCTAATACTTATACTACGAAGCGGGCTCTTACTTCGCTATAAAGTGCTTATATAAGCCGGCGAAGCGTCTTTTTATAAGAATCCGCTTTATAGCAGTCGATATATTACCTTAGCTTGCCTTAAACGATAAGGACCCCGCCCTTTATAGGGCGGAGGGAAAAAAATAGCTTTAAGGTAAAGATAGGCCCCGGAGCCGTAGTTATTAATATAAGTAAGGCAAGAGCTAGCAGCCTATATAAAAGAGGATCCTACTTTAATATAAGTTATGCTTAATTAGTCTAAATCTCTTACCGCTTTTATAGGTAAGGGATGCTAGTGCTACGCCGTAGTAGATAAGGCGTTTATATATTAAATATAAGTACTTATTAAAAGGATTACCCCGCGCCGGGTAAAGGGCGCCTTAAGCGTAATAAAGGGTATAGAGATTAAAGGTATTACTTAGCTAGCTACGGAAGTAGCTAGCTACTTAAGGCTTATTATAGTATATATAATCCCGGAGCTTAAATTCCTTTTAATCCTAAGGAAGCCTTAGCTTATATATATATAGTCTTTTTTAGTTCCGCACTAAAAAAAGCTATAGTTCGGCCTAGCGGAGATATAGCTACGCTATATTAACGGCGCCTTTAAGGAGATAGGGGCTATACTAAGGCTAGCTAACGCTACTAAGGTGCTTGCCTTAGTCTTCGTAAGTATAGTTAAACGGCTTATATGCTAAAAGGGCAGGGCCGCTACTAACGCGGCGATCTACGCTATAAGCCTTATAGATATTAATAAGGCCTTAAAGACTAAGACGCTAAAATCGCCTATAAACTTACGGAGGGTAATCCCTTAGCGCTTCTATAACTTATTGCCGCTTTTTATAAAGTATAAGGCTAATAAGCTTAACCTTTATAAGCTAAGAGTCGACTATAAGATCCTTATCTATATAGACAAGTAAGGAAGGGAGTTCTCCGCGCCTTTTAAGCTACTATATAGTATATCCTAGGCCGAGTTATTAGTACTTAAAAAGACCTTTCGGGACCTTTTAAATAAGGGGTTTATTTAAGTAAGTAGCTTTAAGGTAGGCGCTTTAGTGCTTTTCGTCTAGAAACTAAGGGGCGGAATCCGCTTTTACTATAACTATTAGGCCTTTAACGTAATTATATAGCTAGACCGTTACCCGCTCCCCTTAATCTTTAATACGCTCCGTAACCTATTAAAGGCGAAGTAGTTTACTAAGCTTAACGTTATATAGGCGTTTTATAAAGTACGGATTGCGGAAGGAGTAAAAGACGGCCTTCCGTACTTATTATAGCTTATTTAAGTAGCTAGTAACTCCTTTTAGTCTTATTAAGGCCCCGGCTACCTTTTAACGTTATATTAATAATGTCCTTTACGACTTCCTCGATAAGTTCGCCTCCGCTTATATCGATAATATTCTTATCTATAGTAGCGGCTCGCATAAGGACTATATATAGAAAGTGCGGAAGGTTTTAGACCGCCTTTACCTATATAGCTTATACCTTAATCCGGATAAGTACGAGTTCGGGGTTAAGCGTATAAAGTACCTTAAGTTTATAATTTATACTAGCATAGGTATTTAAGCAAACCCCGTTAAGATATAGGCGATTTAAGACTAAGATGCTTAAATAATATAAACTAGCGTGCGGAGCTTCTTAAGCTTCGCTAATTACTACTATATATTTATTTATAGGTTTTTTAAAATCGTTATACTATTAAACGAGATTATAAGGAAAAAAGTAGCTTTCCGTTAAGGACCCGTATAAGAAGGTGCGTTTTATACGCTTAAGGACCTATTTTCGTAGGCCCCGGTGCTGCTTTAATAGGATTTTAACTATATTACTATAATAAAAGCGGACTATAGCGGCTAGGCGCTTAAAGGCACGCTCTTATAAGAGGTAAAGGGGCGGAAGCAGCTTATAGCCTTTTACTTAAAGAAGCTAACTTTAGTAAAAAGGAACTACGCTATTTACGATAAAGAGATACTCGCTATTATTAGCTATCTTAAGTAATAGTAAGCGGAGCTCCGTAGTTATAAAAGCTTTAAAGTCTTTATAAACTACTAGAACCTTAAGTATTTTATAACCCGCTAGCACCTCTTTAAGTAGTAAGCCTATTAAGCTAAGTACCTATCCCGCTTTAACTTTTAGATTAAGTATAGGCCGGGTTAGGACTTCGCCGTCCTAAACGCGCTTTCCCGGCGGGATTAAGACCGCACTATAAACGCGGATATTAAGGCGCGGGATCTATAGCTTATTCTATAGGCGGCGTTGCGTATATATATTAAGGTCTCCCTTATTAAGGAACCTTTAACCCCCTTATTTAGTGCCCTTATTAAGAAGCTTTTAACCCCCTCGTTTAATAAGGTAGACCCGCCCGCTATATTAAAGGCGGGTATCCCGCCCTCCTTACTAACGCCTCCTTAAGCGCTAGGTTTTAAGGACTAAGTAGGCCTAGGCGCTTAAGTAGCGAGGATCTTTTAAGATAAGGGCCTTTAACGTCTTTAAGATAAGCTAGCTTCTTAAGACCGCACGTATAAAAGCGTGCGGCGCGCTATAAAATCTAGCGCGCGTTTTTTAAATCCGAAGCTACGATTAAAGGTATAAGTAGCGGACTGCTATATCGACTTAAGGGGGCACCTCCGCTAAAAGGGTAGGTTATAGGTGCCGGGCGCCTCTTATATAACGGAAGCCGATAAGAGGAACGCCCCGCTAAAGGATAAGCTAAGGAATAAGCTTTAAGGGAAGCTAGTATAGCTAATCTACGACTTTAGTATTATTAACTACCCCGGCTAATAAAGCACGGCGGTAAGGCTTATAAGGGACTTTTATTAGCCCTTTATATAGCACTACGTACGCCGCTTCCTCCGTAACTATAATATCTATAGCTATATAAAGATTTAGTAAGCGCTTTATAAAAGGCTCTTAAAGTAGCTGCCGATCTTAGACCGGTTTTAAATATATATTTAGATAGATTTTATAACGGACCTTTTACTTATATTAAAGGGGAATCGCTATATATAAGTTATTAAAGACCGCTTTAGTAAGGAAGTAGTGCTTAAGCTAATACCCTTTATAAAAGCGGAGGTATATATAAAACGTTTCCTTTAGTGCTAAGCGCGGATATATAGCTAGCCTACTTTAATTACGAGCGATAAGGGCTTTAACTAAACGGGGCGCTTTTAGCAGCACCTTTATAAGCTACTTTAAGTTACTTAATTACTTAGCTTTATATATTACCTATAAACTAATAAAGGCCTGGAACGCGTTAATTAAAAGGTATAAGCCTACTTATAGGCTATAGTAGCTTAGAACTAAGTAAACTAAGACTATTAGCTCTTAGCCGCGTAGCTTGCTTTAAATAGTAAGCCTTAAGCGTCTATTAACATAACCCCTTTTTTCGCGTTATATAGCTTCGAACCCCCCTCCTTAATACCTTAAGCAGCGGATATAGCAGCGGAAGAGCACCTAGCCGCCTCGCTAAAAGCTTAGGCTACTTACTTCGTTTAAAAACTTAAAGAGACTACAGACTATTACTAATTAGCGATAGCGGCGGCCGCGTAAGATTAAGAGCGGCACGCTAATAAGTCTAGGTCTTTAGTAAAGAGTTTCGTATTAAGAGATAAAGTTTAGTTAAACCTCTATAACTACTAATCCGGCCGCTTAAAGAAGAAGCTTAACTAGCTATATATAAAGTTTATAGTACGGAAAGTTATTAGCTTATAAGTCGTAAAGCTTAAAGGGTTACCTTTAAGGATATATAATAAGATTAATTTAAACTTATTACGCTAGGCGGCTTAAAACCCTTTATTTAGTTAAGCGGTTATAGACCTTTAGCCCCCCGTAATCTTAGTTAAGGGGGAAGAGGAATTCGCAATTAAGGAGGTAAAAGCAGCTTATTAAAGGAAAGTAAGTAAAGGCAAGCGGTAAGAGGTGCTTATTAAGTAGTATAGCTACTTAAACCTAACTTAAGAGCCCGTATAGAAGCTTGCGGGCGCTAACGCTTTAAATAAGTTCGAAGCCCTTTATAAGCCGGTAAATAAGAACGATAAGCTTAGCGATTAGCAGCTCCCCCTTAAGCGGAAATAGGAGGTAACCTTAGCCTTTTCGTTACTTATAGCGTCTTATAAAGTAAAAAGAAAAAAGGAGTTATATTTAAGGCCGCTTAGCTTAAGCGACTAAGGCTTACGCTACTCGTCCTTATTTTTAGTCTCTTCCTTATTATTATCTTTATCCTCTCTTTTCTCCTCCTCCCCCTCCTCCTTAAAAGCGGCGGCGGCGGCCTTTAAAGCGCGGAGACGGCCCTCTAGCCCGGATATCTAAGCGGCGGCGGCGGCGAAAGGGTTAAAAGGGGCGGCGGCGGCGGCGGGTATAATAAGGCCGGTAGCGGCGCTACTACGGGTAGTGCGGATAGCTAAGATAAGGGCAGCGGGGATAGATAAGGGCACCGCTAATAGCGCTATAAAGGCGGTATTCTTAACTAAGGATAGTTAGCGCTAGTCGCTATAGTAAGCGTAGTAAGGAGGGAGGAAGAAAAGGAGGGGGGGACTTACTTAAGTATATAGCCTATTTACTTAAGGGAGTATAGGTAACGGTAAGCGGCGGCGGCGGCTTTTAATTACGCCTTAACCGCCTTATTATTAAGGTCGGCCTTTTAAGCTATCTTAGCGGTAGTAAAAACGGCCGGAGCCGCCTTATAAGCGCGGTTAGTATAGGTATAAGCGAAGTAACTACCGCTAAGGCGACCCGCTTACTTATAGTAAGCGTAGCCGCTTAATAAGTAGCGTATATAAGACTTATTATAAGTAGCGCTAAGTAATACTTACCGCTTATACTAAGTTACGGGTTAGTATAAAGATAGCGTATTTAAAGGAGCGGACTTATAGCGCTTAACTTAGCGGTCTTAAAGGTAGTAAGGGGGTTATTAAAAGGTAGAGTTACGGGGGCCGGCGATAGTATAGTTACTTATAAAGGTATTATAAGCGTAAGCATAGCTAAGGAGGCGGCGGCGATATAAGCGGCGGTAGCGGTATAAGTACGGCGCTTAAGCTCGATATTATTAAGGAGCTCCGATATAAGCACCGACGATATAGATAATATATTATTTTTATAAGGGTTAGCTTAAGGGCATTTACTTTATATACCGGAGGGCGATACTTATATTATTATTATTGCTATTACTATTACTACCGCTACTACTACTACTACTATTACTATAGTTATTATTAGTTTAAAAGGAGGAGGAAGGAAAGGAGGGTTAAAGGCGGAGGGACGGGGTATTTATACCCCTTAGTCCTTAACTTAAGGCGCGGAATACCTAGGCCGCTTAATACGCCGCCGGGCTATTTAAGGCGGATAAGGTGCCCGCTTAAGAAGCGGACGGGCCTTTTAATAAGTAGCCGCTTAATTAAGGGCGGCCGGCGGCGGCGGGTAAGGCTATTAAACCCGCTATTATACGGCCTTACTTATTATAACGCGGGTTTAGCGCCTACTAAGCCGCGGACCGGGCAGCGCTTTATAATAGCTAGTAGCCCCTTATAATAGCTCTAAACTATATAGCGCGGTATAGGGAGCGGAGGCATTATATTAAAGTCTTTAACTTATAAGGTTATAAGGACTTAGGCTATAGCTTAAGCCTTATTATATAAGGAGGGCCGGGTCCGTATATATAAACATAGACCCGCTATATATAAGTAGGCTTTTTATAGCTTGTTGTTATAATACTACGGACGGTACTTATATACTAGCCTCTACCTACTCCGTAATAATAAAGAACTTCTTTAATACCTTACTAACTATAATTAATAAATTCTTAAAAATATATCTCCTTATCTTAAGCAATAACTAGTTTATAGCGGAAGACTAAGTATAAGCGTTATATACTAAGCTACTTTATACTAATTAAGGGATTTTAAAGGTAATAATCTTTAACCGAGATATAAAATTTACTTTAGCATTTTAGCGGACTTTATAGTAAGCTTTTAAATCGAAGCTTCTTATATTTATTACTTAGTACTTTTAAACTAATAGCTTATTAAAAAGGCGAAACTAAACTATAAAAATCGCGCTATAATTCTTTACCGCTAATTTCCTAGACTTATACTAAACCGATATACTAATAGCTTTTTAGTTTAGCCTTAATTACTATTTCTTTTTAGTAATTTATATAGTCTTAAGCGAGCTTATTATAAGAATTAAAATAAACAATAGTTTAAAGTTCCTTAATAACTACTTATATATTTAAAACTAAGAAGTCTTATAAAAAGAGGCTAAGTTAAGTATAGCTTATACTTAAGCTGCTATAAAGGATAGATATAATAAGAAAGACTAATTGTTAAAATTTAAGCCTAGCGATTAAGTTTAGCTATAGCTAAATAAGGGTTATTATATTATAAATAGTAAACCGGCGAAACTTTAAAAGAGATATACTAAGCTATTTAAAGTTACTACTAAAGTAAAATAGCTTATATACTAATTAGATATAAAAAGGTCTTTTAATATTTATTTAATCGTTTTAATAGTATAACTACGCTTAGTAAAAAAATAAACTATGCGCTTAAGGCTAGTTTATAATAAAATAATACCTTACTTAAATAAGTAAGAAGTTAAATAAATCTTATAAAGCCGGATAATAAAAAAGGGCGGCGGAAAACTAAAAAATAAGTTTTTATAGCTTAAAAAGGCTTACTAAGTAGCTATAACTTATAAGGAGATAAAAAAGCAGTCTTCTCGCTAAAAATCGTAAAAGCCTTTAAGAAAGTATAAGAGGAGTTAGCTACTTAAGTAGTTTATATAAAAGTATAACGCGCGGCCTTTATAATATAATATAAAACTTTATAACTAAGAGAATTAAGCGGTTAAGCCTAGATATAAGACTTAAAAGCTATAATAAGTTATAAGAAACTAAAACTTACTATGCTTAGAGTAATTAGTTATTTTAATAATAATATATCGCTATTTATATTAAGCAATAAGGCCTTTTTAACCTTATAATATACTTATTTAAATTCTCTTTACTACTTACCTTTTCTCCTTTCCTTTTTTCTTTTTATAACTATATTTTCTTATATTGCTAGCCTTTGCCTACTTTAACTTACTTACTCCTATATATATAACCTTCTTTACTTTAAGCCTACGATCTTTATACTTTTAGTTTAAGTCTTTTTATCGTTTAACGTCTTTTATAGCTAAGATTAGCTATTTTATAACGACTTTTTTAGCTTAATCTTATATAAGCCTTTATACCTTTATTATAAAGGATATAAGTAAGCGCTTAAGCTCTTTAAAAACGAGGCGGCTATACCTTATAGCCTTAGGTCTTTTAGTAAGAGTAAAAACCTTTAAGTTTAAGCCTTAATATAAATTTACGCCGCTTTTTATAACCGCGTTTAAGCTAAAAAACTTAACTTTAATTATAGTATTATAAGGGATAGCTTATATTGCCCTCTTTAAATACTTAACTAAATCGACTTACCTCTTAGCCCTATATTATAATCTAGTTTAAATAGCTATACTTCTTACTTAGCTTTTATTATTTTAAAGCCCTTACTGCTTATATATTTTTTAAGGTATAGATAAAAATCTTTACTAGTAAAGTAACTAGCTAATACTTAATATTTTTAAGCTAGCTAACCTCGCTATAGTCTTAAGATTTATAGTAGCTATTATAGCTAGCGGGAACTTACTATAGCTTAACGATTAAAATAATATCCACGCTATCCTTAACTATATATTAAAGGCCTAGCTTAACTAGTTTATAGCTAGGTTTATAATAGCGTCTTAAGCTATTAAAGCTAAAACCTTATCTCGCTTTATATATAGTTTAACTCGCGCTATAAAATCCCCCTTTTAGCTTATAGCTATTATAAGCCTTAAAGACCCGTTTAGTCTCGCTTAGTAAACGCTTTTTCCCTTAGCCGCTATACTTAGCCCGGCTATATAAAGCCGAATAAGCGCTTTATTATAGTTTATCCGCTATCCTTTCGTAACCGGAGGAGATAGCGATAACTAGCCTTATAATATATTCCGCCGCTTAATCTTATAAGAGCTACTAATAAAAACTAATATAATTCTTAATAGGCCTAGCTTCGTAAGACTATATTTTAGTAATAAGATTAAAGTAATTAAGAGTTTCCGCTAAGTTATAAATTACGCTAAGTTTTACTTATAGGCTTATAAAGAGTTTAAACGCAACTTAACTTTAACTTAAGTAATAGAATTCTTAGGTTTTAATATTTACTTTCTTAGCCGTACTAACCACGCGCTTTATATTGTTGTTTTTCCGGCCCTTTTTATAAAAAGGGGTTTTAAGACTATTAAACACGTTGAAAACCCTAAAAATAAAGAATTTAGTATTAAAGCTATTAAGGACCTTATTACTTACTTTTAAGTAAAAATATAAACGTTTAATAACTTAGTGCTAACTTTACTTATTAATATTAGTAAAACGGCTTATTCTTACTTTAATACCTTTTTAGTAGCTAAATACGCGTTAGCTAGCGGAAAGGCGTAGGTAGTAGCGCTATATAAAAAAAAATAATAAGTTAAAAAGCCTAGTAATAAAAAGCGGGGGATAGCTATAATAGTAGTAGTAAGTAAGATATTATATCTCGCTTATAAGCGGCTTATAAGCCTAATAAGTCGTATAGAAAACTCGGCAAGGGAATAAAAACGGCGTAAAAAGTAAGTAAGATAAAAATATAAGATAAGGCTTAAATAAAGCTAGTTTTTTATAATATATTTTTTTTAATAAAGATAAATATTCCTTAGTATAAAGACTGTTTACTACTAAATATGTACTTAATCGCACGTTTAAAAAAGAGTTAGAAACTTTATTATAAATTTTAACTAAATATACTAGTCGCCTTAATAAAATAAAGACGTATAATTCAATAAGTAGTAAGGATTTATAATAAAGCCGCTTAAGCTACTATCTTAAGCTACTAAACTACTATTAGCTAAATAAGCTAAAAAAAACCTATTAAAAGGATAAGGACGGTATACTACTAATATAATATAAAGACGTTACTATAAAGCTATTACTTAGCGCACCCTTTACTTTATTTTTACTTAAAACTAATAAGAACGTTAGCTTTTTCTTCTTACTTTAAAAAGTTATTACGGAATTTAAACGGCTATGCTTAAACTCCTTACCTTACTCTTAAGGAGCTTTATAAAACCTTATAGTAAGAACGCTTAAAGCACGCGCTATAAAAGCTTGCTTAAAAGGACGCGATTAATATTACTAGTCGGACCCCGCTAAAGTTTTTAAGATATAATTATAAATACTTAATAGCCTATCTAACTATAGTTTATAATATTTAAAATTATAAAAGATACTATAACTACTATTAAACGGATTTTACTAGTAATTTTAAGGGATATTAAAGGATTTCCGCGGGATATCCTAATTATAGTCCGGCCTATTTTTAACTAAGGAAGCACCTTAAAGAATATAAGATAGACTTTACCGCGATTTATAAAGGATATTTAAGGATATTTAAAGGATTTCCTTAACTATAGTTTATAGTATTTTAAACTAAGCTTATACTTAGTTTATTAAGTTATTTTAAAAGGATATTTTTAGTTTATTTACTTATTAATAATAAATAGTAAGATAATATAGTCTAAAACGTTTAAAATTAGTTTAAGGACTAAGTATAAAGTAGTTAGCTATACTTTAAAGAAAAGATAAGCTTTTTACTATTTTTAAACCTTTATATATATTTACGTGCGGTAATTAGTCCGTTATACTAGCTTAATTAATAGTAATTAGTTTATAGTACCAGCCCCGATTAGCGGTAATTCGTCCGTAGTACCGGTTTTAACTAGCAGTAATTAGTTTCTATTACTAGCCCCGATTAGCAGTAATTTGTCTATAGTACCGGCTCTACTTAGCGGTTAATAGTCCGCACCTTATCCCTCTATCTTTACGCTATAAGACGTAGTAATATAATATATTTAAAATCTTTTAAAGTATATAAGTGCTTAAAGTATTTAAACATATACTTAGAATGTATAGTACTATTAAAAGCAAATAAAGGCTTTTTTTATATTAAGTATATTTTATTTATAGTAAATAAAAGCTATAAAGCTTTTATTATAAAAAAGGTATATCTTTTTAATCTATATTATAAAAGGAGCTATAATTATACTATAATAAATACTTGAAAGTTAAGCTAATGTTTAACTAAAGTTTAATAAGACTTTTCTTAAACTTAGCTTAAACTTAAGAAAAGGGGGGCCCGTTTTAGCGATCTTTATTAGTAAGGAGCTATATAGCTTAAATAAAGTTTTCCTTCTTTTTTTTGTTTAAAATAAAGGATTATTTAGCTATATAGTACTAAACTAAGTATATACCAGCCTTAAATGATTTTAAAGCTCTTTTAAATAAAGGTATAAAGCTTAAAAAAAGACTTATAATTAATAATATAGTATAAGTAAAAAGGCTACTTAGTATAAGGGGGGCCAAGCTTAAAGAGGGTTAAAAAAGGGCTAAAAAAGAATGATATTTAAATAAGGGTTAAGTAACTAATTCTCTTACTAAAAGTAAAAGCTTTAAGAACGAGCTATAAAGTTTAAGTAAATTAATAGTAGATTTAATAGCTAATAAGCTAATTTTAGGTTTTAATATAAAAGCGAAAAAAGATAATAAGAATATATATATAAAAAAAGACCGGCTTATTAACCGGCAGCTTAATACTACTTTACAATATAATAGTAAGGGCTATAATACCCGTAATATAAAAAGGTGAAAAAGAATAAAAACTTATAAAAGGTACTTTTTGTTTTAAAAAGGTTTAATACCTTATACTACTACTTAACGCCTTAAGTATAATGAATATAGAAAAAGTATAAGATTAACTAAGACTTCTTCTAAAGCTTAAAGGAGGTTTTTTATATAATTTATAACTACTTAAATACTAGCTTATAACAAACTATAGCGACTTACTATAAAATTAATATAAATTAAGGTTATAATTAATAAGAGTTTTAAAGGTACTTTAACTTAGTTTACCTTAATATAGATATTAATTAGCGGGCTATAGCGGCTATTTTTAAAAATAAATAAAGCGAGAACTAAATATTAATAACGTTTTTTTTAAAGTTTAGGTAAAAGCCTTTTACGGCGGGAGGGGGGTTATAGCTATATAATATAGAAATTATATTTTCAAAAGGCATATTAAGCTTTTACCTTTTAAAGGTATTTATTATTATTAACTTTTTAACTTTTAACCTTTAAGTATATATTAATTAAGTAGTATAAATTATAATAAAGCTTAAAAGAGTTTAATAAACTAAGTAGCTATCTTAAAAGTAAAAAAGTAATAAGCAGTATAGCTTAATATTAAAAGACTTTAAAAGTAATACCTAAATTAGTAGAATTAAGATATAGCTTAGCTAAAAAAGAAATAAATTCAATTTAATATATAGAAATACTTTGCTTATATAATAATAATATATATTGCTTACTTTTATAAAAAAGAAATATAAAAACGTTATAAGTCGTTATAACTATAAAGAAGGAAATAATTAATATAGATTTTAATTTTAAAGAAAGTAACCTTAATATAAAGTTAAGCGTTAAAAGAGAAAAAGAAGTAAAATATAGGTTTAAAGATAATAAAAAAGCACTTTATGCTAAACTTAGTATTACTTAAGGTTAATATTAAGAAGAAGAAGGGGCTTAATACGCCTATAAATATAAGCTATAACTATTATTCTATTAGAAGTAAAGGTATAGCGATAAAACTATAAATGCCTTTTTTAGATAATTTAAGAAAGTAGAAATAGCTTTATTTAAAATAATATATGAAATTTTTAAATAAAGCAAATTATAGCGTTTAAAATAAAGATGAATAAGTATTTGAAATATTTTTTTGTTTATGTAGTATTGAGGTTAAAATAAAATATATTTTTAAAGAGACTAGAAATTAAGAAAATATAGTAGTTTATAACGCTAAAAGTAATAAGGTTTAGTATAAGAAAATAAGGATTTAAATAAGCTTTAAAAAGTTATAGAAGGCTATAATAATCGCGAGTATTTAATAGGCGAAGTTAATAAGTGCCTTAATTTTTACAGCGGAATATTAATAGGAAAAAGCTTAAAAGAATAGCTAAAGGCGGCGATAAGCATTAAATATAAAGGTAATTATAATAAAAAACGTTAAAAGTGCCTTTTAATTAAGAACGCTAAATAACTTATTAAACTATATCTTAGCCTAAGTATTATAACCTTACTTAAACCTTTTTATACTTACGAAACCGCTAAAGTAACCCCCGTTTTAGTAAAGTATAAACTAAAAGATTTTTCTTATTTTAAATAAAACTAGTTAAAGGCTCCTACTACTTTAAAGGCCTTTATATAATATATCGAAGGAACAGCTTTTTATTCTTAAAAAAGCTTTAAATAAATTACTAAAAGTAAACCTTATCCGCTTAAATAGCTTATTAGCTATTACGCTAATATTCTTTTTAAGGAAATGTAATAGCTACTTATACTTTTACTATAATTACTAAGCTTTAAATATAATTATAAAAAGGGGTTAATACGCTCTACTATTTATAATTAAAATGCTATAAGTATTAATAAAAGTATATAAGTTTATAAAACTTAATATTATTCTAGTATTTTCTAAGATTAAAATTGTTGAAAGCTGAAAATTTAAAATAGCTTTTAAGATATAGTATAGTTTCTTTAAGTAAATAGATTATTTATTTAGCCTTATAAAAACCCTAGCTAATTTTAAACGCTATATTAACTTAGTATTAAAAACCTACTTATATAAGTTTATAATAGTATATACAAATAATATATTAACTTACTTAATAATATTACTTTATAACTACTAAGAGAAATACTTAAAGAGCTAAAGAATTAAGCTTTATTCTAAACCTATAAAAATAAAACTTTATAATAAAAGAAGTAAAGCACTTAAGTTTTATTATATAAGCTAGGGGCAAAGTTTAATATAACTTAAAAAACCTTTACGCTTTTTAAATATAATAAGCGCTAAGGAATATAAAAGGCGTTTAAAGCTTCTTTAAGTTTCTAAATTGTTATTATACTTTTATCCCGCTATATACTAAAGCATTATAATACTTAAATAATCTTTATAAAAAGAATATAATCTTTTTTTTAAACTATTAAGCACTAAGTAATATTTAAATTTCTTTAGGAGGTAGTTTATAATATGCTAATATTCTAATTATATAACTTTTAAAGAAAGGTATACTTAAAAGTAAACTATTTAAAATATTTAATAAGCGATAGATTAATAAAAATAAAGCTAAATAAAATATAATACTTATTAAGCTTTTTTTCTTTAATAGCTAAACGCGATAATGTAGGACTACTTAATTTATAAGAAAGAGCTACTTTTAATTTTAAGATATTTAAACTTTTAAAAAGTAAATTTATATAATATACTAGCGTTTATAGTACTAATAAAGTATTCGAACTTAAAGTAATTTATAATAAAAAAGAAGTTAAATAAAAGGTTATGTAAGTAAGCGATAAAACTTACTTTATATAACTTTGTCTAAAAGTACCGCCTTAAGAGATTAATAGTAATACCTCACGTATTATTATACTACGATTAGGATAAGCCGGTAAGTATATAAGAAAAAAGGAAAATAAAATATGTAGTTTAATAAACTTTAAAAAGCGCGTAATTAACAAAACGTAAAGTACCTTAAAGTAGTAAGTATATAAGCTATTTATTATAATTAATATAAAAAGAGTATATAATTATAATAATATAATTAAAAAAGAAAGAAATAAAGTTAATTACTTATATAAGGAAAGTAAGCAAATTTATATATTAATTTAAAAATAAGGCGAAGAAAAGTAAAGTTTACTTAAAACTTAACTTAAACTTAAGCTAAGATACACTTAAGGAATAATTATAGCTAGCTTGTATATTTAATAAATAAAAGATATAAAAGCGGTAAATAAGAATAATATAAAAAGATATAAAGTAGTAAGCGGTATTTTAAGTAAGATAAAATAGCGATCAATTGCTTATATTAAAATAGTAATTAAAAGTTAAAGTATCTAAATTTATATTTAATATAAAAAGGTATTTTTACTTTAAAAACCGCTTATAAATATTAAGAAAGGCCTGGTATTTTAAGGAAAAGAACTATAAAAAGCTAAATAAGCTCTAACTATTAATTACGTAGCGAATATATAACTTAATAGCGGCGGGGTACTTAAAATATAAAAAGTCGCTTATAATATTAGCTTAAAAGTTCTTTTAGCTAGGCTAATTATTAATAGTACGCCGACTTATTATAAACTATAAACTATATAGTAAGGGCTATGTTTAAAAATTACTCTAGAAAAGGCTTTTTTAGCTATTATTACCCTTTATATAGCCTTTTATATACTTTTTAATAAACTTTATAGTTAAGCGACTTTTAATTAAAACTAAGGGCTTAAGAAACCTTTAAGTAACTATAAATAAGCTAATAAAAGCGATAATGCTAAAAGCGATACTAATAATAAAACTCATTATATATATTATAAGGCTTTATTATCTTATATCCGCTTTTATAAAATACTAAAGTTAATTAATTTAAACTAAGAGATAAACTAAATAAAGTAATTTTAACAAAGGTTTTACTAAAAAAACCTAAGGTTTTAAGGAAACTAAGCTTAGCTTACTACTTAAAAAGAGATAAAGTAAGAAATCGTATAAACTAAGAAATATAAGCTTACTTTTATATATATATTTACTATAAGTAAAACGACTACAAGGTATTCCTACTTTACGCTTAAGCGGTATTAAATAACTAAGTAGTATTAATAATAAGTATAAGCTTTTTTTTTGCGATATATAATAATAATATTAAACCTATTTAAATTATATAAAAAGAGGGACCGCTTACGCTAAATATAAAAGGCGTTTAAAGCCTTATAAAAAAAAGGTTGCTAATCTTTTTTATTAGCTTTTATTATATTATAAGTAAAGTAAAAAGAGATAGTAAACTAAATATACGCGTTATAAAAAATACTTTAAGTAAGTAATAAAGTTTAACTTAATATAAAGAAGTATACTATAAATAAGCCTTGTTAAAAGCTAAACTAGCTATACTTAAAGTATATTAAAATGAAAGTAATTAGTTTATAGATAGTAAAACTTAATATATTAAGGAGGGTATATAAAAGGCTATATATAAAATCCCTCCGCTATATAGCGGATAACTTTCTACTTAGCTAAAAAGTTAAGAATTACTAGCTACTATTAATAATTAAAAAGGATAACAAGCTAAAGTATATTATAAAAGGTTTTTAATAAGCCTAGTAAAGATAAATTAAAAGGGGGAGGTAATACTAAGTCCTTAAAAAATAGTATAAGTATACTAACTTAACTTAGTAGCTAATTAATAACCTTTAAGATATAATTACTTAAAAATGTTTAAAGAAAAGTATAATAACCTTATAAAGTAATAAAAGCAAAGTAAAAGGATAATAAAAATTCAAGCTAAGAAGTAAAAGAAAAGATAAAAAAGATAGTAAAAAGAACTTAAAAAAAGTAAAAAGGAGTTTTAAGCTATACTTAGAAAATTTTAAAACGATTTTAAATAATAAGTATAAAAAAGATATACTATAAATATATACTAAGTAAAAGCAGTAATAAGATTAAGATAAAATAGAATAAGATATAATAAGATATAGCGTAAATACAGATAAAACGTATAAAGAACTATAACTTAATTTAAGTAAACTACTTACCGCCTACTAATACTAATAAATTAACTTTTACGTTAAGGTATATTAAAGCTTAGCGCGCTATAATAATAATATATACTAACTTTATATATTATAGCAGTTATTAGTATTATTTTACTCGTTAGTATTTATTAAGAATTGAAAAATGTATATATAGGTTAATATAATAATCTTTAAACGTTCTTTATAATATAAAGTTTTAAATCGTGTTTAAAACGGCATCTATGTTATTAGTATATTAATATTGCGTTAGTATTATATTCTATAAAGTTTAAGGTATAGGATATATAAGTAAATAATATTACTTAGCGCAGGTATAAGTAAAATAGTTATAAGCTTAAGTAAAGCTTAATTTTAACAGACTTTATATTAAGTATTTGTATTAAAAGATACTATATATTTAATATATATAAAGTAAAAGGGGCGTTAGATAATAGTATTATATATTGCTCTTTATATACTAAGCGATAATAATATATATAAAGATTAATATAAAGGCGGTAGTATATAATCGCTAAGCGTAATAAAGGGTATAATATAAAAAGACGCTTATAAGTAAGCGGGAGACTAAGCGTAAAGAGCTAAAAGAAATATAATAAAGCGTGGCATAGCGAAACTATTATAAGAGTAAGTATATACGCGAGAAGATTAGTAATAAAAGAAAAAGAAAAGAAAAAGAAAAGAAGAAAAAAGAAAAAAAGGTATTTATACTTTAAAAGTAAAGGGGGTAAAAAAGTAAAATATACTTTAAGGACTAATTAAAGTAGTAAGTAGAGGGGGTATATTATACACTTTTAGCGTAATTAAAAGTAATATAATTATATTAAAAAAGTAATCGTATTATGCTTTTAATACTATAATATAAAGTTATTAAATAAGATATATTAATATAAAATAGTACGTATAGCATAAGAATAAAAAGAATAGTAATACTAATTAATAGTAAGTATAAAGCGGAAAGCGGGGAATAAACGTTATTTATACTACTATATAATACCTTAAAAAGGGGATAGTATTACGGGCTATACTATAAGAAAAGCTATAGTTATATTATAGTTTATACTTAAAGGTTAAGCTAATATTTAGCTAAAGTTAAATAAGACTTTACTTAAACTTAGCCCGAACTTAACTTAAGTATAGGCCGTTTTAGCGATACTTATAAGTAAAGAGCTATATAGCTTTAATAAAGTTTTCCTTTTTTTCTTTAGCTTTAAATAAATAATTATTTAGCTATATACAACTAAACTAAGTATATACTAGCTTTTAATAGTTTTATATATTATTATTAATATTTATATTTATATTTATATTTATATTTATATTTATATTTATATTTATATTTA
>JAPEBW010001627.1:0-21126 GCA_027405785.1 Ophiocordyceps robertsii | reverse complement strand
GGCTAAAGAAACGATATATAAATAAGGATATAATATAATATAAGTATAAAGCTATATACCCTAAGTTTAGTATTTACTACGCTTAATATAAGGTAAGTGCTCGAACGGGAAATAGCTTTTTAGGTCGTCGTTACGAGAGTTAAGCTAGATTAACGTTATAGCCGGCTAGTAATAAAGCCAAGGTTTTATAAGCTACGCCTAGACGCGGAGCTTAATATACTACGAAGTAATCTTTATAACGCCTAGAAATAGCCTAAGATATTTATTGCAACGGTTTTAATTATAATAATATTATAAGGTAGAACGTTATATAACCTAAATTAAAGATAGGTAGGCCCTTACGCCCCGTCTACGTTAATATTAGCTATAATCCTACGCCTCTATAGATATATATAACCCTATTTGCGAAAAGATCGAGCCCTTATTTAGCAGGCTTTGCCGCGCGCTGTTAACTTAAGCTAGCTCTTAATCGAGCGACCGCTTATCTCCGTAGATGCTATAAACTTTAACCTCCTCCCGCTAGCCGCTGCGATAAATACGGCTAATCGCTTACTTAGTCTCCTTAGTAGTAAAAGGCTCGCTTAGCTTTACAAGGTATATAGCGAAGTTCTAAAAACCGTCTATACTTATAGCTAGCAGTTTATAGGTAGATATAACGATAATCCGCCTTATATCCTTACTCGCCTTTAAAGTAAGCTAAGTAACTAACTTAAGCCTATCTTTTAAGGCTAGGTTATTTACTATAACGAGGACGATATAATACTTAGTTAAAGGGAGTCGTTTAGTAAGCTACTCGGCCGCGATATATGCGTTTATCGGCGCTAGCGTTAAGATAATATTATAGCGGACCTCGCTACTTAAGACGACCGACTTAAGCGTTTTAAGCTACTCGCACTTTATAAGATAGATATTATCCTCGATAAGCCTTATCTCTTCCTATTAAGCTCGCGCGTTTTTCCTCGCTAAGCAGACCTTGTTTATATTATCCTCGGTACCTTAGACTAGCTTCGGCACCGCGACGACGCTAGGAATAACGGCGCAACGGAGTATAGTTAAGAACTCGCTTATCTTCTTAATCTTCTCCGCGGCGCCTTTCTTACCTATCTCCTATATAGACGAAATCCGCGCTTAAAGCTAGCTTCTTTACTTATTAAACGCCGCCTTATACCGTTTATCCGTATCGGGAAAGTACGGGGGGTACTTATAGATAAGCGTTCGTAGGTCTTAGATAATGCCGTCGAGGAAGGGCGAGCTAAGGGTCCGCTTAAATATATAGTCGCCGAGTATAGCCGATAAGGTCTCCTGCTAAGCTATTATAGCCTAATCTCGGTTTAGGCGATTTATTGCCTCCCTCGCTATATCGAACGCCTATATAAGGGCCGCCTACCCCTTCCTTTAATTATCCGGTCTTACGTATATAAGGGGCATAACGCCTTATAAGTCCTTTAGCCCCCGTAGTATCGGCGTGCCGCTAAGGAGGGAGATAAGAGCCCGGCACCTACGTTAAAGCCCGACGCTATATAGCTCGGAGAGCGTATTAAGAATAGTCGTGCCCTCGCCCTTCGCCTCCTACTACTTATCGTAGTATATAGCTAACGGGCGAAGGCAGCGTATAATGTAGACCGCCCTCTTATTTTTTAGGCCTACTTAGTCTACCTCGATACTCTGCCCGAATATACGTTCGATCCCGCTATTAAAGACGATAGCTAAACTATATATAAGCACTATTTATTCGCGGCCTATTAACCCGTCGTTGCTTATTGCCTTAGGAATTACCTAGTAAAGTAAGGGACTATTAAGGCTTATTAAGAAACTTAATATCTATTAATATAAGCCGCCTTTAGCCCCTACGCCGCTCGCCTTAAGTAGGCCGTTCTTAGCCCTTAAGAAGACTTTCTTATATGCTAGTAGCTTTCCCTTAAGCTTAATATAGGCTATTACGTCGTGCTTACTAAACGATTTACTTACGACCTCTCCGCCTATAATCTACCCGAAGAGGAGGATCGGCTTATCCGATATAGTCGTCCCGTTATATAGCACTACTATTAGCGTTAAGATATCGTTTTATGCATTAATCTACTAATAGACGATAGTTATAAGCGCGATAATAAGCTAGGGCTTACGCGCTAAAGACCGGTAAATCTCCTATATAAACTCGTCGTAGTAGTAGCACCGGATGCCGAAGGGGTTATTAAGTGCGTAGCCGCTATCTAGGCGCGTATGCTTTTCTAAGTGCTTATTAATATAATTATAGTATATAAAGGCTAGGGATATAGTTACTATAACTATTAAACCCTCCGCCGTCTTCTTAAGACCGGGCTTACTATAGTTTAAGGTACTAGCGTACTTCTTTAGTATATATGCCTTTAGTATACGATATACGTTTACTATTTAATACGGTCGTATCCTACGACCTATACTTAGTAGTAAGGCCCTATATTCCGTGTTTATAGGTTTATAGCTATAAAAGCGATAAGCGGCTTTTTATAGTCGGCGATCCTTTTTAAGGTCGTTAAAGCTACTTAGCCTAATAGCGACGATCCGCTTCTTAACAAGGTTATCGCTCCTCCGGTCCGCTTTAGCATTATTAGTAGTAAATTCGTACTAAGGCAGCTCCTTTATAGGCAATCTAAAGATCGCCTTTATGCCCTTAGCAAGTCGTAGGCGGGGACTAGGCTAAGCGTCCGTCGATTATATTATAGTTATCTTTAATATTGCGGCGTCGACTTTAAGCTTATCGGTATTAAGCTTATTATTATAGGCGCTCGCCGTAGAGGGGGCCTCGACTTTAAGCTTATCGGCCTTAAGCTTATCGTTATAGGCGCTCGCCGTAAAGGGGGCCTCGACTTTAAGCTTATCGGCTTTAGGCTTATCGTTATAGGCGCTCGCTATAGAGGGGGCCTCGACTTTAAGCTTATCGGCCTTAGGCTTATCGTTATAAGCGCTCGCTATAAAGGGGGCCTTAACTTTAAGCTTATCGGCCTTAAGCTTATCGTTATAGGCGCTCGCTATAGAGGGGGCCTCGACTTTAGGCTTATTGGCATTAAGCTTATCGTTATAGGCGCTCGCCGTAAAGGGGGCCTTAACTTTAAGCTTATTGGCCTTAGGCTTATCGTTATAGGCGCTCGCTATAAAGGGGGCCTCGACTCTAGGCTTATCGGCCTTAAGCTTATCGTTATAAGCGCTCGCCGTAAAGGGGGCCTCGACTTTAAGCTTATTAGCCTTAAGCTTATCGTTATAGGCGCTTGCCGTAGAGGGGGCCTTAACTTTAAGCTTATCGCCTTTAAGCTTATCGTTATAAGCGCTCGCCGTAAAGGGGGCCTTAACTCTAGGCTTATCGGCCTTAGGCTTATCGTTATAGGCGCTCGCTATAGAAGGGGCCTTAACTTTAAGCTTATTAGCCTTAAGCTTATCGTTATAAGCGCTCGCTATAAAGGGGGCCTTAACTTTAAGCTTATCGGCCTTAAGCTTATCGTCGTTATGCTTATCGTCCTCGGCCTTATCGCTACGTATAGCTATTATCTATATAGCTTCCTTTGTATATACTATTAAATCCTCGGTTGCGGATAGGCTAATAAGGTGCCTAGCCGGCTGCCTTATTAACATCGCCGTCGCCTTATCTTACGGACTATTAATATTTATTAAGTTACCCTTATTATAAGTATCCTTACCCTCTCGTCCCTTTATACTTATGTTTTCTAGGTTATTAAGGGTTATTAGCGAACTAAGGTTAAGCCCCCCTATAAGGTTTAACTTAAGCTATATAGAGTTAAACTACTTATATTCCTTATAACCCGCCGCCTACTTTAGTATATAGGCTAGTAAGATAGGCGGCTACGACCTATACTAAAGTCCGGGGTTCGTCTTTAACTAGACTTAAAGGCAGTATATAGCCTTATGCTAGTTTAGTTTATCGACTACCTTCTTAGCTAAGTAGCCTAAGATCTTAAGTATATATACCGGAACCGGCACTATCGAACTAAATACGTAACCTATACTAATAAGGAATCGTATATAACTAGCATAGTATATTATCGCTTTAGACCCTTTTAGCGCTTAGGCGCTATATATAAGCGGCGTCTTATCTTACTTAAGCTATACTTAGCCTATATTATAAAGGTTTATAGGGCCGCCTATAATCGGCCGTTAGTAATCTATCCTACTATAGCCGCTCTTAAGTCCTTAAAGGCTTTAATAGTCGTCGCGCGCGGGGCCGTATTATCTATCTCTTTTTATCGCTAAGGACGTGCTTAGTCTCTTTAACTAGCCGGTATAAGGATTACTAAGCGGGCTTATTAGCGAGATACTAAAGCTAAGGCCTAAGGAAAGACTATATCGTAGAAGAGTTAAGAAAATGCGTATAATAAGAGTAAGAGCTAGAGCTAAGGCTAGTATATATATACTAAGAGTCGAGTAAATAATAAGAGAGAGGAGTTAAGTAAATAACGAGAAAGAGGAGTTAAGTAAATAAAGAAAGAGAGAATAAAGAGGTAGAAATCGGCATAAGGGCGTAAAAACCCTTATCGCCTAAGCAATATATAAATAGCGTGGTAAATATATGCGAACTTATTATATATAAAGTCGGCTGCTTAGTGCTGCTGCCCCGTTCGCTACTTATAAGCTTTTTATATCTTAGACTCTATCGCCCGTAAGGGACTATATCGCCTATAAGGCGTAAGAGTAGTTATTCCTAACCCTTACTTAAAGAGGTAGCGCGACGGGGTCGGGCGCGAGAAGCACAGCGTATCGCGCCGGCCCTTATCTTCTCTCGGAGGGTGGTTGCCCTCCGTAAGGTATCGTCGGCGGGGCGCTAAGCGCTCCCGCTAACCTTAATCGCGGCTTTTAAGGGTACTACGAGAGCTTAAGTATCGCCGGTAGGATAAAGGTAGGAGTAAAGTTACTTAATCGGAAGAGAAAGCTAGGCTTCCCTATAGTATAGTTATTCGCACCTTAAGTTACTAATTTATAACGCCCTTAATAAATTAAGGTAGATATAACTAAAGGAACCCTCTACTTAAATTAGTTACGGGACTAATTACTTTTATACTATCTTATATCCTTATCGGCTGCTTAATATATTAAATAAGATAACTAGCCGTTTACACTATAGCCTATATGCCTTACTCGCCTAGCGTCCTTAAATATTCTTAGTAGCGGCACTTTATTAAGATAGAATTAAGGGAGCATCCTTAAGATAGCTTATAAAAAAGCCTAAAGCCTAGTATATAGAGTTCGGCGTGTTATAGATCCTAAATAAGCGCGGCCGATGCCCTTTATAGCTAATTAAGGTCTATTTTAAGTAGGTCTCGCTTTAAAGGCCCCTTATTACTAAACGATAAACCCGCTATTAAGCTAAGGTAGCCGCTATAAATATTATAATAGGCTTGCCCGGCATATAGGTAATATAGCACCTTCTGCCGACTTTATCCGCACCGCTCCGCCACCTTTTTAGCGTTGCCTTTAGTCTATCTAACCTTTCTTATACCCCTTATCTTTTCTATCTTAAGGAAGAGGGCCTACTTATATACGGAAACCTTTACTTTACCGACTATATTAGTAGCGTCGAGGGATATAATAAAGTAAGCTAAGGACTTTAAGCGACGGTGATTTTCGTCGTCGCTACCCTTACCGACTTCTATCTTATAGAAGTCGTCTTAGTTAAATATAGCACTTTTATATGCCTTAATATCCGCTATCTACTACTACGTATTCTCCTTAAGGGCCTACTTAACTAATAAGCGCTTATATATCGTTAACTTTATGCCCGCTCGCTTATATATTAATAGCTTAATAGCCGCTTGCTTATTTATCGATAGCTCGATAGCCGCTTGCTTATCTATCGATAGCTCGATAGCCGCTCGCTTATCTATTAATAGCTTAATAGCCGCTCGCTTATCTATCGATAGCTTTAAGGTTACTTATACGAGCTTAAGTGCCTTTAAACCTTTTGTCGCTATATCTATACGATAAAGAGCCTACTGCTTATTATATCGCGGCCGTGTTAGCTTAGACGGCGTTCCCTTTAGTATTAAGAGCCCCTTATTATTAAGTTAGCGGGCGTTGCTATAGGTTATGCTATTAAGTTAGCGGAGCGTTTGCTAAAATATAGATATATACTTACGTAGATCGTGTTTCCTTTCTTTATCTTAACTCTCGATCTCGTCTATAACGGCATTATCCCTTATAACGAATAAGAGCTTATTTATTATATTATCCGCCCCCCGTATAGCCGTAACGATAAACCCTTATAGTTCCTATATATAGCTTAGCGGTATAAGTATCTTTAGCTAATTGTCCGCTATTTATAGTATCTTTAGGTCGCTAAGGTAGGGATTAAGGGCTTAAGGCCGAGGGATAAATAACGAGTTTATAATAAGGCGGGTTTTTAGCCGTAAGTATAAGGGCTAAGGAGAGATAATAAGACCGCTAACGGTTTAAGCGGATAAGAGGGTAAGTATAAGGGAGAGGGAGGGATAAAAAACTAGGTATATACCCTATTTAAAAGTAAGGAAAGGAAAATATAGGTACTTAAGTAATAAGGAAAACGCGATAACGAAGATAGCTAATAGTAAATTATTCCTAACCTTTACCTAGAGGCAGCGCGATAAGGTTAGGCGCGAAGGGCGGCGTAGCGCCCCTCGTCCTTCCGGAGGGTAATGCCCTTTATAAGGTATAGTCGATAGGGTAAGGACGCTCCCGCTAACTATCGTCGCGGCTTATAGAGTAAGAGCAATATACGCCTAGACTTAAGCAGCGTTATAAGGTATATAGCGTGCTCGTCGCGCTTATTAATAAAAAGTAAAAACAGCCGCCCCGTAGCGTTAGCGATAGCTAGCTTCGAATAGTCCGGCGAGAAAAGCACCGATAAAGATAGGCCTAGGGGCCTTAAGTATATCCCGCTTAAAGTGGCCGTAGCGGTTACGCACGTTTATACCTTAACTACGCTATCGCTAAAGCCCGTATATAAGCGGTCGAGCGTGGCCTACCCGGCTATAAACTTAACGCCTATATCTTCCTTAATATAGTTATAAGAAAAAGCTATCGCGGCTATAGCCGTAGGCAAGCACGTCGTGGATAGGGTCGTCGCCCTGCCTTATATCCTAAACGTAGACGTTATTGTCGGTATAGCCCGCCGGCCTTATTAGGCTTGCCGCTAAGAAATAGTCGTTAGTACCCGTAAAGGAAGCCTATCGAGCTTTAAGCACTATAGCTAACGGAAATATTAAGGGGGTCTAGTACTTATAACTATACGCGCGACGCTATCTGCTTATGCCCGAGCTAGCCGCCTTAAATATTGCCCTTACGACCCTTATACCTTAAGCACGAGGGATTTATCCGCAGACTAGTAAAGTAAAAGTTAGCCGCTAGTATAAGGTATATCTAGGACCGTAGGAGCGTAGCGGTCGCGGGTTAGGTCTTAGCCCCTTTAAGCTATCTTAAGGGGTAGCTTTAGTTTCCGCTATTTCTATAATTTCCTAAAGTCTTTAATATACTAGCTAGAAATATAGTAGCCTATGCGGTTCGTTATCGCCGCAATAAGGGTCGGTAATAGTGCGGTTAAAGAAGGATAATTTAAGCCGGACCGTCTTAAGGCTACTATTATTGCCGGGGTATAGTACGATCCCTACCCTATACTATACCTTAAGAAAAAGAACGAAGGGGCGCCGAGGAGGTAAAAGGGATGCTTAATTAAGTAAAAAGAACCCTACTACTTATAATAGCGTTTTATACCGTTATAGTATATCCCCTCCTTATCTTATACTTAATACTTTTTATAGGTAAACCTTAAGACTAAAAATACTATATATAGATAACGTAAAAGCCTACTTTAAGAGGCACTTTAGCTTTATAGATAGGGTAGAGTGGATTAACGACGTCGCGGATAACCTTATTTTCCGGCTTTAAGCTTATAGCCCGTAAGGCAATTATAGCTTAAGGTTCTATTAAGGTCGCCGATATAAGCGCCCTCGCCGTATAAGAGACTCTCCCCGCTAAGCCCTTAAGCGGCAAGCTAGAAGTTTCCTTACTAGTTCGCTTCGCCTTAAAAAGCGATAAGAAAGAGGCTAGCGCCGCTATATAAAGCCGCTTCGTTTATATATATATAGTAGTTTTACTCGGGACTAAAGGTAAGGCGTATGCTAGATAATTAGTTAAAACCTATAACCTAATCGGTATATACTATACGAAGTACTTTATATATATACGCATAGTAGTTTTACTCGGGACTAAAGGTAGGGCGTATATTAGATAATTAGTTAGAACCTACGACTTAATCGGTACGTACTATACGAAGTACTTTATATATATACGTATAATAGTTTTACTTAAGACTAAAGGTAAGGCTAATACTAAAGCATTAGTTAGAACCTACGATCCTACTAGCGTATATACTAATTAATATTAATAGTAAGTAACTTACTAAGCCGCGCGCTTAGTCGATTTCCTCTTTAAGAAAAGATATAAAGCCGCGAATATAGTTAACGGGAGCGTCTTGCGCCCCGTCTACGATATATATACCTTACGGGGGGTAACTACCCTCCGGGAGAGGACGAGGGCCGGCGCTACGCGCTGCGCTTCTCGCGCCCGACCTTATCGCGCTGCCTCTTTAGCTAGGGGTCGGGGTTATTACCCTCACGCTATATCCCTCGCAGCATTCCCTATCTACTAAATATAGTTATAAAACCGGGGCTTAAGGCTTATATAGCTTTTAAAGTCGCCCGGCCGCTTTATTTATAAAGGCCTACTAATCACACCCCGGTAAGTACGTTACCCTTTCGCTAAAGCATTATTAATAATAGTATATAGGAGTAGCCTTTTAAGCCCTTAACGGTGCCCTACGCGCTTATAAGTTAGCAAGACTCGTTTAGCGCTGCCTTATATAGAAACAATTCCCTCGCTTAATAAACGTAGGTTTAAATAGCGCCTACTACGCGGCGTCGAAAGCGCCCGCTTAGTATACTAGCCGATAGGACACCGAATAACGTATAGTAAGGCGGGATATAGTAAGGCGGGAAGCGATAATAGCTAAAGATTACTGCTTTCGAACTCGCTAGTCTATACTAAACGCTTATACCGGAGATAGACGATTCTAGCCCCGCTAATATTACGATAGACGTATTAGTAAGATAGACGTAAAATAGGCATAACGTTAACCCTTTAGCTATAGCCGGTTTTATCGCACCCTTCTTAAGCTCCCGCCCTCTTAGACTTAAAGAAGGCACGCCTCCTTACTAAAGCCTATATTCGTAGCTTAGCCTTTAAGCCTTATATAGTATATTCCGCTTAGCGGACGTAGATATTGCAATATATAGGTTAGTAGTCCGCTAACCTATAGTCCTCTTAATCGATATAAAGAAAGAGTAGAATAACGCGACTAAAGCTATACTATAATATATACTTATAAACCCGCTAACCCCTACGACTATTTATATCGGGAGAAAGGCGGACTTATAGCTAGGTATAATAACCTATAAGCACGTAAGCTACTTTGCCGTTAATATTCTACTACTATACTCGCGTTAATATATTGCTAGGCACGCTAAGCGAGAGTAGTAAAGACCTTTTGCTTAGCTTTCGGCGACCGATTATACTTATAGCTATAATAGCGGCTAAAAAGCTAATCGCTTTATAGTTAAAGTCTATACCGGAAGACGTTAACCTAGCTTATAGTTTACCTTACTTTATCGTAGCTACTAGTTTAATCGCGCTTTATAGGGGGGCATAGGCGGCGTGCGGTAACGAGCATAGCCTTAAGGGCGGCGGGACTAACGATAATATAGCCGATATTATAAGTTAGTACGGCTACCCTTACGCTTATAGCGGTGCCTTAAGTATAGCCGCGACCGGTATAGCAAGACTAAGCGTAGTAGTAGCCGCGAATATAAAGACCGCCGCCGAGGTCGTGCGACTAGCCACCCGCTTATTTAAAGATACCTCTAACGCTAGCGATATAAGGTAGATAGCCGTGGCGTTAACGTAGTTAAGCAAGCTTATATCCTATACCTTTAGTCTATCTAGGCTTTAATCGGCCGAGGACCTCTTACCTAACGTAAATATATATACTAAGACTCCGACTTAGGACCTTAAGACTTTGCTTAAGACTACGTTAAGGGAGCTAGTCGCCGGCAGTTTATAGGCAAAGATTAGGCCACCTTAAGCGCGGCACTAGCGGGAGAGGGTAATCTTAGTTCTTAACCTAAAGGCTATAAGTTTACCCGAGATTTACTATATATTCTTAAAGCGTATATATTATAGGGTAGTAGGTACGAGTCCCTCTTATAATTAGTCGTTGCTAGTTACCGATATAATACGGGCGTTATTCGTTATTATCGCTAAAGATAACCTTAAAGCGAAGTTATTTGCTAAACGCTTATCGCGCTAAGAGTTAAAGTAGCGATAAGGCTATAATAGCTAATATAAACGAGTTATATATTAGGATATATAACTATATATCCTTACTTATCTTCCCTTTTACTATATTTATTACGACTATAGAGGACGATTAGTGCTTATTTCCTATAAAGGACGATTAGTGCCTATTTCTTATATATTTATCGTCTTTATTAACTATATACTAGCATTTCCCTATACCGCCTTAAGGGAATCCTTACCTAAATACCCTCTTTATAAATATCTTCCTACCGCTAACCTTAACATAATATCCCCTTATTTTAAAATAGGCCACTTAACGTAATAACGGCGCATAATATAGCAGCGGACGATAGGCATAACGCAGCGGCCCTTATATAAAGGATAGATAAGATATTAAAGTAAATACGCGAAGCTACGGAAGGTAGCTAGCTAAAGGATATTAACCTAAAGAATTTGCATAGCTCTATTAAGAACGAGATAGAGGAGGTATGGCATAACTTTAAGCAGCTTAGCCTCATGCCCTTTATATATATCCTAGGAGAATAAGCACCGCAGCCCGATAGCATCGACTTATAGCGAGGCTATAACGACGACTTATAGCTAAAGTAAAGTAACGACGGCGAGCCCCCTCTTAGTAACGATAAGCAGCTAAAGTAAGGCAACGACGACGATCCGTGCCTTAAGGAGAACTCGTAGCTAAAGTAAAGCAACGACGACGAGCCCCCTCTTAGTAACGATAAGCAGCTAAAGTAGGTTAACGACGATAAGCCCCCTCTTAGTAACGATAAGCAGCTAAAGTAAGTTAACGACGACGATCCGTGCCTTAGCGAGAACTCGTAGATAAAGCAAAGTAATAATAGCGAGCCCCCTCCTAGTAACGACGAGTAGCTAGAGTAAAGTAACGATAACGATCCGTGCCTTAATAAGAACTTATAGCTAAAGTAAAGCAATAATAACGAGCCCCCTCCTAGTAACGATAAGTAGCTAAAGTAAGGCAACGATAACGATCCGTGCCTTAGCGAGAACTCGTAGCTAAAGTAAAGCAATAATAACGAGCCCCCTCTTAATAACGATAAGCAGCTAAAGTAAGGTAATAACGACGATCTATACTTTAGCGAGAACTTATAGATAAAGTAAAGCAACGACGATAAGCCCCCTCCTAGCAACGACGAGTAGCTAGAGTAAAGCAACGACGACGATCCGTGCCTTAGCGAGAACTCGTAAATAAAGCAAAGCAACGACGGCGAGCCCCCTCCTAGCAACGACGAGCAGCTAGAGTAAAGCAATAACGACGATCCGTGCCTTAGCGAGAACTCGTAGATAGAGTAGAGCAACGATAAGTAGCTAAAGTAAGGCAACGATAACGAGCCCCCTCCTAGCGACGATAAGTAGCTAAAGTAAGGCAACGACGACGAGCCCCCTCTTAGCGAGAACTCGTAGATAGAGCAAAGCAACGACGGCGAGCCCCCTCTTAGTAACGACGAGTAGCTAGAGTAAAGCGATAATAAAGGCCCCTCTTAGCTCTTAAGCATAAAGAAGGATAAGAATAAAGCCTAAGCGGCATAGGCTAAGAAACATACTAAGCCTTATAAATATAAAGAATAGAAGGGCAAAGTTATAAATATAAATAGTAAGAGCCTGGGTAAAAACCCTACGAAGCTAGCGGAGGAGGGAAAGGGTATAGCTATAAGGCAGCTTATACTAAACACGTTACGCGGACTAAAGTATATAAAATAAGAGAGCGACCTATACTACGCCGCTAAATCGGAGGACCTCGGCGAGTTATTCTTAGCCCTATTTAAGGACGGGGCCGAAGGCGGACCGATAATGCAGGCAGCCTTATACGCGGCGCGAATCTAACAATTTATAGGGGAGAGGCTAGTTACTAAGATCCTTATACGTCGCTATAAGGTCTTGCTTTATAATAAGGTTAATAGGCTAAGGCCTTAAGGCTTATAATAAGTACTAAGGCCTATACTTAATCGCCTCGTAGTAATAGTAAGCTAGGACTATCGTAAGCTAAGCTACTACGTTAAGCGTAGCTAGAAGCTATAGCTCTTATATAGGTACTACCTAGGCATACTAGCGCTACTATTAGTAAGGCGGATAGAGGACTAGTCGCCTAACGACTACATATTTAAGCAGCGTATAGCTAACTTAATAGTAGCGGGCTAGCATATTAGCTAGGATATAGATATCTTAAGCCGATATAAAACCGGAACGAATACTATACGGGCGATTATAGCTAGGTTTATAAGGTTTAATATTAATAATAAGGGGTAGGGGGCTTAGTATCCGCGTCGTTATAGTTCTTACGATTATTATTTAGAACTTAGTATAGGGTTCTTAGGAAGTAGTACTATTCTCTAAACTAACTAACTATAATATCTTCTACCGACCTATCTTAGTTTAATATAACTTATTAAAAAACTAGTCCCCTTTACTAAAAGTAAAGGCACCTCCGTTAAGAGATAACTAGTATTTTAGTATTTCTTAGATATAACTATAACCCCTAAGAACTATAAAGAATTATATCGGTTATCGTCTTTTAGTAGTAGATCGTATTTAGTAATAGGCTGCCCTCGCCTCCTCCGTTTATATGCCTTAACTTAGTAATAGGCTGCCCTTACCTCCTTTATTTACGTGCCTTAACTTAGTAATAGGCTGCCCTCGCCTTATCCGCTTATATGCCTTAACTTAGTAATAGGCTACTATATAACCTTTACGCGGACGATTAAGCTAAGTAAGGTTAGGAAGATCGCTATATAGTATAGCGTTAAGCGCGAGTTAAGGTTAAAGAGCGGCGAGTTCTAAGTTAGCCCTCGGAAGAGGGTTAAAGTAAGTATATAGCCTCGGAGAAGAGTATAAGCGAAAGGAAGGTAGATATTTAAAGGAGACCCTTTTAAAGCCCTAAAACGTTAAGGCACGTAAACGGAGAAGGCGCCCGATTTTAACTCTTTAAGTAGTTGCTACCTAGCACTAAAGTAAGTATATAGCCTTAAAGAAGAGTATAAGCGAAAGGAAGGTAGATATTTAGAGGAGACCTTTTTTAAAGCCTTAAAACGTTAAAGCACGTAAACGGAGAAGGCGCTTAATTAGAATTATATCGGTTATCGTCTTCCGGCGGTAGATCGTACTTAGTAATAGGCTACCCTCGCCTTCTCCGTTCGTATACCTTAACTTAGTAACGGGCTGCCCTCGCCTTCTCCGTTTATATACCTTTACTTAGTAATAGGCTGCCTTATAACCTTTATGCGGACGATTAAGCTAGGTAAGGTTAGGAGAACCGCCTTATAGCGTCGGCGATAGCTAGGTTTAAATAGTCTAGCAAGAAAAGCGCCGATAGAGATAGGCCCGGGGGCTTTAAGTATATCCCGCTTAAAGTAGTCGTGGCGGTTATATACGTTTATACCTTAACTACGCCGTCGCTAAAGCCCGTATATAAGCGGTCGAGCGTAGCTTACTTAGCAGTAAACTTAACGCCTATATCTTCCCCCTTATAATTATAGGAAACGAGTTAAGGTTAAAGAGCGGCGAGTTTTAAGTTAGCCCTTAAAAGAGGGTTAAAGTAAGTATATAGCCTTAAAGAAAAGTAAGGCGAAAGGAAGGTAGATATTTAAAGGAGACCTTTTTTATAAAGCCTTAAAACGTAAAGGCACGTAAACGGAGAAGGCGCCCGAAGTGGGTTTAGCGCAATCTAGCCTCCTATATATTCGTTATTAGCCCCCTACGCCGTTTAATACCTAGTGTAATTTAGTAAGTTTTACGTCCTTAACGATTCTTTACTTATTAAAATATAGCATAAACTAACGTTATCCCTATAAATAAATATTAAGTCCTTCCCCTTTAAGCCTACCTTAGTTAAGGCGTAGATAGCGGTATCCTAAGTAGCGAAAATTTACTTATAGCGGAAGACGTAAGGCTTATCGAATAAGTTAAACCTTAGCAAGGGCGGAAAGGGAGGGTTTTAGCGCTCGTTAGGCTCGTTAACTTCGTTAAGCTCGCTACTAGCCTTACCGGGCGGCGGGGTAAGGAGCAGTAATATATCTATTAACAATATAGCAATAAGGCGCTAAGAGAGGCATAAGGCGTTTAATAGCTCGATAAATATAAGGGTAAGACCGTAAAGATAAAGGCATTTATAAGCCGGCTAGCTATAAGAGAGTATAAAATTATATAAATAGCAGCACTACGCGCTATAAAGCCTCGCCTACTACCGCTAATAAGATTCGCATAACTCTTCTCCCTCTTTTAACCCCCGCTACTTATTTATAATAGCCGTAGATAATATCGTATATACTATAATAAAGGGATAAACCCTTTAATAAAGACGCGACTATAGTCGGCGGGTTATAGATCGTCCTTACGCCGCCGACTATACCTTATGGAGGGCATTACCCTCCGGGAGGACGAGGGGCGCTACGCCGCCCTTCGCGCCCGACCCCGTCGCGCTGCCTTAAGGCAGGGGTCGGGAATAATCGCCTATCGATTCTTCTCTCTTTTCTATCCGCTTTTACCACCTTCTATATAATATTCCGTATAATAGCTAGCGGTTAGCTACGGGTTGCTATAGCAGTATATACGGACTTACTTAATAACGTAATCTCTTAAGGCTTAGGTAAAATCTCTTCCCTCTTTATTCTTCCTTTATCCCTTCGCACCTCTTCCCTCTTTATTCCTCCTTTATCCCTTCGCACCTCTTCTCTCTTTTTTCCTCCTTTATATACCTTCGCTATAACCTACCCTTAACTTTATTCCCTTACCTATAACCCTTAACTATACGCAAATCTACGTCTATCCTTTTAAGTTCCCGATTATTCTACTGCTTCCTCTTAACACGTCGTCTTCTAGTTATAGCGAAACCTATATAATCCTCCTTATTAATACACTATCCCCGCCTATAACTTACCTCTATACTCTTAGTTACTATAGACCCGCTATAGTATAAAGACTAAGTAATATTATTATGGCGTATCGAAGGGATAGTGCGGTTAATAATACCCGCGGATATACTAGCAGCGGCATTAGTAGAGGTACTAGCGGAGGCACTAGCAGAGGCACTAGCAGAGGCACTAGCAGCGGCACTAGCGGAGGTACTAGCGGAGGCACTAGCGGAGGCACTAGCGGAGGCACTAGCAGCGGCACTAGTAAAGGCACTAGTAGCGGCACTAGCAGCGGCACTAGCGGAGGCACTAGCAGCGGCACTAGCGGAGGCACTAGCGGAGGCACTAGTAAAGGCACTAGTAAAGGCACTAGCGGAGGCACTAGCAGAGGCACTAGCAAAGGCACTAGCGGATATACTAGCAGCGGCACTAGCGGAGGCACTAGCAGAGGCACTAGTAAAGGCACTAGCGGAGGCACTAGCGGAGGCACTAGTAGCGGCACTAGCAGCGGCACTAGCGGAGGCACTAGTAGAGGCACTAGCAGAGGCACTAGCAGAGGCACTAGCAAAGGCACTAGCAGAGGCACTAGCGGAGGCACCGGCCGTAGAACTAAAACGCCTTATATCGAAGCTCTTTAACGCCTAGCGACCTTATACGGTCTATATTAACGGCTAGCTTCTCGCGGGCTATAGCGCGGATACGCTTTAATATATAAGCGGCGGATACTTAGCCGGCCTAGTTACCTAAGCTAGGTATAATTACGGCCCCTTCCGATAAATATAGATATCCTTTTAGGCCTAGGTTAAGGACGGAGACCGTTAGCATATAGTTATTAAGGTTTATGCTCTTAGTATCTACCTCCACGAGCTAGCAGCAGTTAATATCCTTAACGCTACTAATACGGTCTTAATAGAATATATCTTTCCGGATATATAGCTAGACCTAGAAGGGCTTAAAGACGGGTCTGCCCCTACTAACTTTAATGCGGCTTTCGACGAGCTTATAGATTAGGCGTAGGGTCCGCTTACGCCTAGCTAGCAAATTTAAGCTATAACTAAGAAGGTAATCTAAGTAGACTTCTCCTTAAGGGCTAAGAATAATATCGTTATTACTAATAAGGCGTTTTAGGATAATATTAAGTTTTAGCCTAAGGCTATAAATAGGATCGGCCTTAAGACGATCTTAGCGATTAATACGGCTAAGCCTTTTATTTAAGTAACTTTATATATTATAGTAAAGCATTACGAGCACCTTCTTTAATACTAATAGCGGACTTTAGTTAAGGCTTTATACGTAAAGCCGTATTAACATTTTCTTCTTTATACGCGAGATAGCGCTAATAACCTCTCGTATAGCAATATTTATATAAAGGATATGCCGAAAACCGCCTTAATTAAGCTAACGGCCCCGCGTACTAACGTCTTTATAAACGCAAAACATTAAACTATAGTAGGCATTATAGGCGCTATTAAGGAACTAAAATACTAAGATAAGCAGGCTATAACCCTTTAGCTTACTATACTTAACGCGGCGGTATTCCGCTATCCTACCTTATAGCTCCTAAAGCCTAACGACCTAACTAAGTTTAGCGTCGCGGCTAATCGCACCTACCTTAAGCACTATATCGCTATCCGGTAAGATAGGGTCTAGGACTTACTACTAGACGTAGGCGCTAGGTGCTAGATATTCTTCCGTGCTCCTTACTATTAGCGTCTACGCCTAACTACCGCTATAATAGCCGCTTAGATCGGGAATATAGTAAAGCGTTAGTTTAAAAAGTTCCGCGACGCTTAGTAAGCTAGTAAGAATATTAAGGCGAGGCTTAAGCAGCGTATTTAAAAGGCCTTTAAGAAGGAAGAACCTAACGATAAGTATATCTCGCGGCTTAAGGCTAAGGCTATAAAAGCCGCGAGACGTACTCGCACTACTAAGATAAAGGTATTCCTAAAACCTTAAATACGCCTAACCGACTATATTAAAACCTAGCTCCCCGGTCTTACCAATAAGGCCTATAAGGGTGCCCTAGCTATTAAGTATACCGAGTAGCTTAAACGGTAAGACGGGGAGGAAGATATTAAGTAGTCTAACTAGATCCGCGCGTAGGTATACTAAAACGGCGTAGACCCCTAAGAGCTAAATATAAACAAGCTCGGTATGCCTTACGCGGCTACGCGGATACCCCTCTTACCGGGCGTCTTAGTAAACGTTACGCTCTTTTACGCGTAGGCGGCCTTAAAGCCAAACTAAGTGCCGGGCTTAAAAGCCCCCTTAGTTATATATATAATCCTATATACGCTAGTTGCCGGGACGTAGCGCGCTTATCTGCCCGGTATATTTAGCGAGGGCTCCGACGTTAAACGAGTCGCGTGCCGCATTTAAGTCTACCCCGGCGATACTACTATTAAGGTAAAGTACGCCGCGGTAATAGCACTTAATACTATAGCGGCGGGGTTATCGGTCTATAAGTAGTAAGAGTAGACCTTTTAGTTCCTAGATAACTAGTAAGCCGAAACCCGGAACTTGCTTTAGTTATTCCTAGAACTAAGCATTTAACTACGCGCCGGACGATATAATAGCTAGTTTAACGAGGTAATTGCGAAGCTTAAGCGGACTAATAATAGCTAGGTATTCGTCGTAAGATACCTTAAGGCTAGTAAGATATCTTTTGCTATAAAGATATACGACGCTATAGTAATAAGACCTATTAAAAGTAAAGGCATATTAGCTACTACCTTTAACTTTAGTAGCGGTAAGACTAAGCGCTAAGACGCCGTTAACGATACTACCGAGCTTATAAGGATTAAATAAGCAATACTTACCGGCCGTAAGAACGAGAATATATAAGATTAAGTATCGTAGCTTAACCAGGCCTAGTATAAGGAAGTCTAGTCTAAGCGTAGATAGGACGCTTAAGAGGCTAAGCGATATGCCGCTAAGGCGCGCTAAGACGACTAAGAATCGGCGGCTAGGGCATAGGATAATGCCGACGATACCGCCCTTAACGAGGCCTAGCCCGCTAATAAGTTACTAGCGGCTTAGGGATTCTTCGACGCCGCCGACTAGGCCTAGCCTGCTAATACTATAATAAAGGACGTATATAAGGCTTAAACCGTATAAAGTTGCTATGCTAACGATACTATCGCTAACGAGGTCTAGCCTGCTAATACGGCACTAGCGGCTTAAGGAACGGCGGCCGGGGCATAGGATAAGGCCGATAATACCGCCCCTAACGAGGCTAAGCCCGCTAATAGGTTACTAGCGGCTTAGGGATTTTTCGACGCCGCCGATTAAGCCCGGCCTACTAATACTATAATAAAGGACGTATGCGAGGCTTAGACTATATAAAGTTGCCACGCTAACGACACCGTCGCTAATAAGGTCTAGCCCGCTAATACGGCACTAGCGGCTTAAAGAACGGCGGCCGGGGCATAGGATAAGGCCGACAACACCGCCCTTAACGAGGCTAAGCCCGCTAATAGGTTACTAGCGGCTTAAGAATTCTTCGACGCCGCTAACTAGGCCCGGCCTACTAATACTATAATAAAGGACATATACGAGGCTTAGACTGTGTAGAGTTGCTAGGCCCTTTCCCTTATCTTTAGTCTAGCGACCCCGCTCTTTATAGCGCCTAATAATAAAGGCGATAGCGAACTTTATAACCCTTTTAACCCGCCTACGGCCTTCGATAAGCCCGCGGCCTCCTAACCTAGCTCCGGTTAATAGAACACTAAATAAGTAGCGTAGACGGCCCCCTTAAACTAGCTTATCCTAGACGCTATCTAGCGTATCCGGGGCATAATGCCCGGCGCGGCGGTCGTTTATATATACCCGTAGGACGCCGAGATAAGCAATATTATAAGTATAGATAAGACCCCCGACCTTAAGCCTAATCTCTAATCGGCGACCGGGCCTATATAAGCCCTCGTCCTATACTACTATAGGTACCGGCTTAAGATACGCGACCTTACCTCTCTTACGACTAACCCTATCTCCTTATCGCAATAGGCAAAGGCTAAGGCCCGGGCTAACCCGGAGATATACGACCTTATCCTTAAGGGTATACGCCTTTAAACTTCCGACTTAGTAGCCTTTAGCCGTCGGATTACGGATTTCCGTATAGCTGCCCGCGATATTTTAGCGGAGGTTGCCGAAGACGCTTAGATTATCGTAAGGATACCGGTAGCGCTAGCCTAGCTCGTAAATTATTATAGCTAGAGGCCCGACCTCGTTATCGTCGATAAAGTAAGAAGGATAACGGAGACTTTATCGATAATACTTATCGCGAAATTCCTATCGGTAGCCTATATATTTATCGGCGACCTAAAACAGTTTAGGCTAGTTATGCCGATTATTAAGGACCGAGATATATAGCATGTCTTCGGTTAGTAGCGAGTAGTTAGCTTAATCGACCGCGTAGAGGCTACCGGTAAGGTCGATATAGTTCTCCGGCGGAATTACCGGTGCCTTAAGACTATCGCTAACTAGGCCTAATCGCGACTATACTATCGCAGTATAGAGATTGCTAAGGGTAAACACCCCGCCGCCCTTTAAATAAGGGAGTACCTTAATAGCTTAGTAGATACTAAGTTAAAGGCGGACGTCCTTTAGCTTAGCTACCTATCGACCTTAAAGAATAAGATCGGGACTTCTTATACGAACCTTAACTAGGCCCGGCTAGCGGTTAAGCTTACTATATAGCTATTTAAAGAGTCGCCGTTGCTTAAGGTCGAGGATATCAAAGGCAATATACCCCTACGCGTAGGCATAATAATAATACTTATAGCTTATATATAGTAGAGGGTAGAGTACGAACACCTTATTGCCGGCCTATCCTTAGTAGAATTCCCCCTTAGATACCTCTTAGTACGGACGATAGATAATTCTTAAAGTTATTAAGCTAAGGTCGTAATCGTCGACCTTATACGGACTAAGAATAGCCTAGGGTTTATCGACGATATAGCACGCCTCGGCGTAGCGATAACCCGGGCTAAACTAGCTACTATTATCTTAAGCTACTAGTCTATCGTGCTATTAAAAGGAAACGGCCCTCTTAAGAGCCTATTTAGCTATATAGTCGATAAAAATACGGCTATATAACTAGTCGGCAATAGAAAATAGACAACTTAGTGCGATACGTACGCCTCGCTTAAGCATATCGCTAACGACTATATCTCGTACCCTACCTACGCTAGCTGCTTAGCCTATAGGCGGCCCGCCGGCTATACGGCTAAAAACTGCCCTAAACCGGAGCTTATATCTACTTAACTTATAAACCGCGTCGCAGCCCTTAATAACATACCGCGCTCTATCCGGGGGGCACTAAGCGGGCCTAGTAAAGGCAAGCGTAAGCGTATTTAGCAGGAGTAAAGAGATATACGTAGGACTCGTCCTACGAAATAGGTAAACCGGGCGGCTAAAGACGGGGTAGGCAACAATAGCCGTAAGGGGGTAGGCTAAGACTAAGGTGAAAACGGTAGTAGACGGGAAGGGCTAAGGTAAAAACGATAGTAAGACGGGAAGGGCTAAGGTGAAAATAGTAGTAAATAGGAATAAGAGTAAACCCTTTAAAGTAAGACTATAAATAGGCATTATAGAGTAAGGGTTCGGTCTTAATAAACTAGGTTTTATTCCGGGGCGTGGCTTTAAGAGGGCGTTTATATATATATAGTGTGTATATATATCCGTAATGCTAACCTTAGCTATTAAGGGGGGCGAGGCCGGCGGACTTAATACTAAAGACTAGTAGAAAAAGCGGGCTATATAAAGAGTAATATAATAAGCTTACTTTATAAGGTAAAGCTTACTTAAGTAAAAGGGGTTTGCTATCGGATTTAAGTAGGATTAATCTTTTATATTAGTAACTAGTATAAAA
>JAPEBW010001626.1:0-21128 GCA_027405785.1 Ophiocordyceps robertsii | reverse complement strand
TATATAGTTAGTATAGGACCCGTTAAGCTTCTTAGGTATTTCCACTACTATACGACTAGTAAGGCTAGGATCTTTATCTTTATTTTAAGAACCTTCTTCTATAGAGGTTAAGGGAATTTCTTTAGTAATTTCCTCTAAAGGGTCTTCCTCTATAGCGCTATAGGCCTCTAGCCTATCTTTATTCTTTAAAATTATATTAAAATCGAAGTCTTTAATAAGGCTAGAAGGGTTATCTATAAACCTATTTTTTAGTATAGTAATATCTTTAAAGACTATTAATTTTCTCTTAAAAAAATCCTAGACTTTATAAGCGTTTTTACTATAGCCTATAATAACTCCCTTAAAGGCTCTAGCTTTAAGCTTATCTTTAAAGTCCTTATTCTTATAATAAACAAGGCTTCTAAAGGTCTTTATTTTATTTAAGGTCTTAAAAGGTATTATTATATTATCCTTCTTTTCTATAGGACTTTTAAAACCTATTGCTAAATATAGAGATTTATTATATAGGTAAGTAGCTGTTAAAACAGCCTTACCCTATAGATATTTAGGCAGTCTTGCCGTATATAATAAAGAACGGACTTTTTTTAATATAGTGCGATTTATCCTCTTTATTTTGCCGTTAGATTCCGGCGTTCTAAGAGGGCTAGAATTAAATAAGATACCGTTTCTTTTATAGTATGTTTTTATCTTATATATAAATTCCTTTGCATTATCTAAAAATACCTCTTTAATCTTAGTTTTATTCGGGTTATTTTCAACCCTATTTTTATATTTTAAAAACCTTTTTATAGCTTTCCCCTTACTTCGAAGGAGGTATAAGTCTAGAAATCGGGTTCCTATATCTAGGAAAGAGATATAATAGTGATATTTATTATAAGTAGGCGTTTTAATAGGCCCCTAAATATCTAATACTATTTTTTTAAGGTAGGAATAGGTCTTATTCGAAGGTTGTTTGTTTACCTTATTCGTAGCCTTTGCCTTTATGCAAATCTCGCAGTGTTTTATTTTATTCTCTTCTTCTAAAGGCATCTTTATATCTTTATTATACCTTTTTAATACTTTTAAGATAGCCCTATAATTTATATGCTTATAGCGTAAATGCTAAGTATAAAAATCTATATTCTTTGCCCTTAAAGAGGTAATAAGGAGGAAATCTTTTTTTAGTAAAGGTTTTAGAGGAATATAATAGAGCTTATTTCTAAGATATCCTTTAGTAAGAATCTGCGCCTTATTATTTAAAAGAAGGACCTTATCCTTACTTATAAAGGCATAGGTATTCTTTAAATATAACTAGCTAATTATATTAACTCCAATTTCAGATATATAAAAACAATCTCTAGGTATATATCTTACTTTAAAGTATAGGAATTTAAATACTAAATCCCCCTTTCCTTTTACTAATATAAAGGAAGCTTTTCCCTAGCAGACTTTAGTATTAATCTCTTTATAGTTAATAAGATAATTGTTATTTATTACTATATGCCTCGTAGCACTAGTATCGTATATAAAATCAAGAGTCTTTTTACTATATCTAGGAAATCCTCCTTCCTTTGCCTTTAATACTATTTCTTAGATCCGAGGGAGTAAGGCTTTTAAAGGTCTTAGGAGAGTATTTTTAGTTACTGCTATAAGGGAATCTATAGAGGTTAAAATTACCTCTAGAGGGTTATTCGAGGCTACCTTAAGGGTAGGAACTTAAGAGAAAGGAGAGGATAACCGAGAAAGGTCGATAATATTTATATTAAGGTCTATTTCGGTTGAATTTAGAACCTTATCTCCCTCTTCGCTTAATTCTACTTTTTCTACTCTTTTCTTTGATTTTTCCTTTTTAAAAGAAGAAAAAGAAGAAGAAAAAGACTTTTTTAAGGTAGGTTTCTTCTTAGCTACCCTTTTCGAATCGTCTATTTTCTTTCCTTTAAGCACTTAATAAGAAGGGGCTTTTTTAAGGTAAAGCCAGAAGCAATTAGCTACTAAGTAGCCTGGTTTTTTGCATTCTTTATAATAAGAATTCGAGGAATTCCCTTACTTTTTCTAAGGCTTCTTTTATAGTAAGAAAGCTTTCTCCGAAGAGTCTTCTATATCCTCTACCCTTTTAGCTTCGTCTAGAAGACTAGCTATAAGGGTCTCGAGAGAGAAGGCTGTAGAATTATGCTTAAGGCTTTACGTAATATTAGTTATATAGCTTTTAAATTCCCCGCTAAGGGAATTTAAAATCCATGCTATAAGAACCACTTCCGGAATATCTATTTCTCGAGATTTTAATTCCTCGTAGACCTCTTTTACCTTATAAAGGTATTTCTCTAACTATAAGTTAGAAGGACTTAAGTTAAAAAGCTGTTTTATAAGTAAATAATTCGACGAGAAATTCGAGGGATTATATAGCTTTTGCAGCTCTTCCTAAGCATCTTTAGCAGTAGTTACGTGCTTAATCTACATTAAGGGACTATCTTCTAAGCGTAGGAAAATTAAGGTAAGAGTATCTTTCGTTTTTATATAATTTGCTTACTTTAAAGCAGCTATAAGCTTTTCTTTAATAAGAATTGCTTATATTTTAGTAGTCTATAAGGTATAATTAGAATTAACCTTTAACTTAGAAAACTCGTATTCTTTCTATCCTGCTATTTTATATATCTTTAGTAAGATAGAATAAGTAGGTAAATAAAAGTTGATTTTTAACTTAAGAAAGGTCGAAAGATAAAAGAAGTCGGTAGGGATTAGTAAAGGAAATTCTAAGCAAGTTCCTAAGGATAGAAGGGGTCTTAGTGGAGAAGAGAGAATTTTAAGAGAATCTTATATAGATAAGGGGATTTCTAGAAAAGGAAAGAGATTAGAGGAGGTAATCGAGGTTAAGATATCTTTAAGTACGAATTTTAAGATATTTAGTCGTTTAATTAACGTTAAATTTTAGTAAAGGTTAGTCGAGTAATTAAGGAAATAGGTCGTATTTTTCTCGGAATCTTCTAAAGCTAGTTAAAGGAGTGATTAATTTCCCGGCGTAGTAAGCTAAGCCGGGCTTATAACTTATTAAAAGTTAGAGCAGCAGCGAAATTGTGGGGAGATTAGGAGATTACGTAATATTACGTGATAAAGGAGTCGATATTATATAAGGCAGGGTTTTGGCTAGAATTAATTAATAAAGAATTAAGCGCGTACGTGCTTATAGAATCTCTAGCTATCTAGTAGCGGGAGATTCGCCTTTTATAGATAAATATAAGGGAACGAAGTGACATATCCGGACCGGCCTTCGAACGGTCTAAAAGCCTAAGAAATGTTGATTTTAAAGCATTTTACCCCGTAGCTAGATGTCCCTTCCTTATGCGGCAATTCGTGTTAAAAGTTAGTTAAAATTAGTTTAAGTCTAGGCGGATCCTTGTTTTATCTAGCCACCCTAACCTCCTTAGTTCCGTATATAACGTTATAGATATCGTATAAGGACGTAAGGACCTAGAAAATAACGAGCCGAAGTTAGGCTATCTAATACGGGTTTTTATATAATTTATACACCCCCCTATGCTTAGCTAATTAAGTAAGAATTAAATAGCTAATTTTTTAAAGTAGTAAAATCACTTTCTTATAAATATATATACGCAACGCCGCTTATAGAATAAGCTATAGATCCCGCGCCTTAATATTAGCGTTTATAGTGCGGTCTTAATCCCGCTAAAAAAGCGCGTTTAAGATAGCGGAGTCTTAACCTAGCCTATACTTAATCTAAAAGTTAAAGCGGGATAGGTACTTAGCTTAATAGGCCTACCGCTTAAAGAGGTGCTATCGGGTTATAAAATACTTAAGGTTTTAGTAGTTTATAAGGACTTTAAAGCTCTTATAACTATAGAGCTCCGCTTGCTATTACTTAAGATAGCTAATAATAGCGAGTATCTTTTTATTATAAATAGCGTAGTTCCTTTCCGCTAAAGTTAGCTTCCTTAAGTAAAAGGCTATAGGCTGCTTCCGCCCCTTTACCTCTTGCGAGAGCGTGCCTTTAAGCGCCTAGCCGCTATAGTCCGCTTTTACTATAGTAGTGCGGTTAAAATCCTATTAAAGCAGCACCGGGGCCTGCGAAAATAGGTCCTTAAGCGTATAGAACGCACCTTCTTATACGGGTCCTTAATAGAAGGCTACCTTTTTCCTTATAATCTCGTTTAATAGTATAACGATTTTAAAAAAGCTATAGATAAATATGCGGTAGTAATTAGCGAAGCTTAAAAAGCTCCGTATGCTAGTTTACGTTATTAGGGTATCTTAGTCCCGAATCGCTTATATCTTAACAGGGTCCGCTTAAATGCCTGCGCCGGTATAAATTACGAACTTAAGGTATTTTATACACTTAACCTTAAACTCGTACTTATCCGGATTAAGATATAAGCCGTATAGGTAAAGGCGGTTTAAGACCTTCCGCACTTTCTATATATAGTCCTCGAATAAGCCGCTGCTATAAATAAGAATAATTTCGATATAAGCGGAGGCGAACTTATTAAGGAAGTCGCGAAAGACGTTATTAATATAACGTTAAAAGGTAGCTAGGGTCTTAGTAAGACTAAAAGGGGTTACTAGCTACTTAAATAGGCTATAATAAGTGCGGAAGGCCGTTTTTTATTCCTTACCCTCCGCAATCCGCACCTTATAAAACGCCTATATAATATCGAGCTTAGTAAACTACTTCGCTTTTAATAGGTTACGGAGCGTATTAAAGATTAAAGGGAGCGGGTAACGGTCTAGCCGCGTAATTATATTAAGGGCTTAATAGTTATAGTAAAAGCGGATTCCGCCCCTTAGTTTCTAAACGAAGAGCATTAAAGCGCTTACCTTAAAGCTACTTACTTAAAGAAACCCCTTATTTAAAAAGTCCTAAAGGGTCTTCTTAAGTACTAATAACGTAGCCCGGGATATACTATATAGCGGCTTAAAAGGCGCGGGGAACTCCCTTCCTCGCTTATCTATATAAATAAGGATCTTATAGTCGACTCCCGGCTTATAGGGGTTAAGCTTATTAGCCTTATACTTTATAAAGAGCGGCAATAAGTCGTGGAAGCGCTAAAGGATTACCTTCCGTAAGTCCGTAAGCGATTTTAGCGTCTTAGTCTTTAAAGCCTTATTAATATCTATAAGGCTTATAGCGTAAATCGCCGCGTTAGCGGCGGCCTTACCCTTTTAGCGTACGAGCCGTTTAACTATACTTATAAAGACTAAGGCGAGTATATTAGTAGCGTTAGCTAGTTTTAGTATATCCCCCGTCTCCTTAAAGGCGCCGTTAACGTAATATAGCTATATCTCCGCTAGACTAAACTATAGCCTTTTTTAGTGCGGAACTAAGAAGGACTATATATATATAAGCTAAGGCTTCCTTAAGATTAAAGGGAATTTAAGCTCTAGGATTATATATACTATAATAAGCCTTAAGTAGCTAGCTACTTTTATAGCTAGCTAAGTAATGCCTTTAATCTCTATACCCTTTATTACGCTTAAGGCGCCTTTTACTTAGCGTAAGGTAATCCTCTTTAGAGGCACTCGCATTTAATATATAAACGCCTTATCTACTACGGCGTAGCATTAATATCCCTTATCTATAAGAGCGGTAAGAGATTGAGATTAATTAAGCATAACCTATATTAAAGTAAGATCTTCTTCTATATAGGCTGCTAGCTCCTGCCTTATATATACTAACGATTATAGCTCTAGGGCCCGTCTTTGCCTTAAAGCTATTCTTTTCCCTCCGCCTTATAAAGGTCGGGGTCTTTATTATTTAAGGCGAGCTAAGGTAGTATATCGACCGCTATAAAGCGGATTCCTACGGAAAGACGCTTCGCCGGCTTATATAGGTACTTCGTAGCGAAGTAAGAGCCCGCTCCGTAGCGTAAGCATCGGCCGTCGGTATGTCGTTTTTAAATCTTATCGCTAAAGACCTATTTAGCCCGCTACTAAGAGGACTAGCCCGCTAGCGTAAAAGAGGTTAAGGTTATAAACGCCTTCTTCGGGCGTTTTACGCGGTTAATCCTTATTATATTTATAAAGGTATCGCTATTAATATTAATAGTAAGCGCGTCTTATAAGAGGGGGGTAACCCCGTCCCCGCTATATAAAGTACGCTTTTATAACTTTTAAAAGTAAGGCGTTTATTTATAACCTTAAGCTACTTTTATAAAGCGGCTAACGTACTCGCTATATATAGATAGTATAATAATAAAGATAAGCAGCTTATAGAGTGCTAAGGTAATTAAGTTCTATAGCTATATTAACTTTACGCTATCTTCTTATATTATAGTACCCGCCGCTTAAAAGAGGGTCTCCTTAAACTTAAGGAGGAACTCCTTAAAGGACTATCCGTCCTTTTATTTAAGGGTATATAGCCTATCCTACGCTTTTTCTTATTCTTATATATTGCTAAACGCGTGGATAAGGTATTAGAAAAAGTCTTAAGGGTCCCGGGAGCTATTATAGCCCTCTTTTTCTTAAAAGCCCGCGATCCTTTATATTTAAGGCTCCGGTAGCGTATATAAAAGCGCGTATTAAACGGCGCTCCGGCCGCTATTAAGGCCGTATTCCTTATTAATATAGTATTTCGCTTATAGCTAGCTAAGGAAGAAGTAAAAGCTCTCCGGCTTCCCGTCTTATATTAGCTATAAGAGCGGCTTCCGCACTATAGTAATTATAGGCGCCGTTCTTAGCGCGGCTAATACTATAAGGGTTAAAATAGGCTTTATAGTCGGCCCCTTTAGTGCGGCGAGGAAGTTATCCCTTTAGCCGGCCGACGTACCTTTTAACGCCTTTAAAGCGTTTTATAACGACTTTATAATAATATCGTCCCGCTCCGCTTAAAGCGGAGCTCCCGCTATTATACCGTCGAACAAGTTTATAATTAATAGCTTATACTATTATAAAGTAAGTAAAGGCTAGTATATAGGTGCCGTTAATAGTATTATAATAATAAGCTATAAAGAGCCTGCCTATATATAGCGGGTCCGTGTCTATATATACGGACCCGGCCCTCTTTATATAAAAAGGCTTAAGCTATAGCTTAAGTCCCTATAACCCTATAAGTTAAAGACTTTAATATAAACATATATATATATATATATATATATATTTAAGCTATTACTAAGGTTATAATAAACTAACTTTAGCGAAGATTAAAGCGTTACTAAATATAAAAAAGATAAGTATAATAGCGAGATTATTATAAAATCTAAACAGCTACGTCCGGACTCCTTACTTTACTTTTAAGAAGCCTTGTAAAACCCCGCGATAGGAACGCTTAAAGCATATACTATTAAGGCTAGCCTTAAGAAATATAACGGATATTACCGGTCGGACCCCGCTAATGTTTTTAAGAAATAACTATAAAGGCTTAAGAGCTTATTTAACTATAGTTTACGACGTTTTTAACTATAAAAGATACTATAAAAACCACTAAGCGGATTTTACTAATATCTTTAAGGGATATTTAAGGATTTCTATAAGATATCTTAGTTATAGTTTAACTTATTTTAAACTATAAAAGCACTCCGGAAGATAAAGGATAAACTTTACTACGATTTTTAAAGGATATTTAAGGATATTTAAGGGATTTCCCCGATTATAGTTTATAGTGTTTTAACCGGGCTTATACTTAGTTTATTAAGTAATTTTATAAGGATATATTTAGTTTATTTACGTACTAATAATAAATAAAAGGATAATATAGTTCAAGATCCTTAAAATTAGCTTAAAGAATTAAGTATAAAGTAGCTAGCTATACTTTAAAGAAAAGATAAGCTTTTTACTATTTCTTAACACTTATATACGTTTATATACGGTAATTAGACCGTTATACCGGCCCGATTAGCGGTAATTCGTCCGCAGTACCGGCCCTAACTAGCGGTAATTAGTCCGCGCCTTATCCCTTATCCTTACGCTATAAGGCGTAGTAAAGATCCTTTTAAATAATGTGTTAAAGGTTAGAGCAGCAGCGAAATTGTAGGGAAATTAAGAGATTACGTAATGTTATATAATAAAGAAGTCGATATTATATAAAGTAGGATTTTAGCTAGAATTGTTTAATAAAGAATTAAGTGCGTAAGTGCTTAAGTGCTTATAGAATCTCTAGCTATTTAATAGCGCGAGATTCGCCTTTTAAAAATAAATGTAAGGAAACGGAGTGACATATCCGGACCGGCCTTTAGACGGTCTTAAAGCCCGAGGAATGTTAATTTCAAAGCATTTTACCCCGTAGCTAAATGTCCCTTCCTTATACGGCAATTCGTGTTTAAAGTTAGTTAAGGTTAGTTTAGGTCTAGGCGGATCCTTGTTTTATCTAGCCACCCTAACCTCCTTAGTTCCGTATATAACGTTATAGACATCGTATAAGAATATAAAGACCTAGAAAATGACGAGCTAAAGCTAGGCTATCTAATGCGGGTTTTTATATAATTCATACACCCCCCTATGCTTAGCTAATTAAGTAAGGATTAAATAGCTGATTTATTAAAGTAGTAAAATCACTCTCTTATATAATGAAAATCTGATTTTATAGCTAAGTTATCCTACGTTTAATAATTCGCTATATAATAACGATTTTCTTAAGGTATAAGTAGTATTATAAGCTAAAGCTATATTAATACTATTAAGTAATTAATACTTAGATAATTATTAGTTTTACGAGGATAATAGTAATAAGTAAGATAGTAGTAGTATTAATAGTAACGCTTTAGCTTAGTTTTTTATTATTAACCTTTATTAAAACTACGCCGCCGCTTTTTATATACTAAATATATTAAAGACTATTAACGACTTTACTATAGTACGCTTTTTATAATATTAAGAATAAATAGTAAATATTACTATAGAAGTCCGCTATAAGCGAGTATTGCTAAAACTACTAGTATTAAAAACCGCTTTCTTACTATAGGAAAAGTAGTATTATATTATATAAAACGTATATAAATAGCTTATAAAAGTTCTTAACTTTATATAAAATAGAAAAAAAAGCTTGATAATATATTGTTATATAAAGATATTATATAGCAAAAGCTTTATTATATTTTACTACTTATTATATTATATTAAAAGATATTATAGCTGAAAGAAATATTACTATTATTATAGTTTAAACTATAAGAAGATACTCTTATTTTTAATTTTAAGGCTATATTATAAGCATTTTTCTTTAGCTTTAATAACTATAAAAAGAAGGTTTACTATAGTCTGGCTTATCTTATTATTTATAAGGTATTCAAACATTAGTAAGCTCGTTAATAAGGAGAGTTAATACGTACTACGTTTAGCAAATATATTTATTGTAGTAAAAGCTAGCTAATTTAGACTTTAGACTTTCTATAAGATATTTACGCGGTTTAAAACTATAAAGAAACGTATATAAAGCGGGTAGTTATATTAGTATTAACTATTAAGAGCGTTTTGTTGCTATTAATACTAAAAATAAACTAATAATTAAGCTTTAAAAAGTCTTTTATAGTAACTTATTACTAAATTCGCTAATTAATAAAAGCTTTTAAGCTAAATATTTCTAATTATCTGTTTTATATTAAGAGCTAGTAACTATATAAAACGACTATAAAGTTATTTAAGTAAGCTAAGTTATAAAATAGCTATTTAACGTTTATTTAAATTACTACTTTAACTTTCTTTAAGTCTCGCTAAAATTATTAAGCGTTTTATTTATTTACTACCTTTTTAACTACTAGTATTAAAAGATATTTCTTATTTATTTAATAATAGCTCTATAAAGTAAAAAAGAGATTATAGTATTTAGTAAAAACTATCCTTAAGTATACTTTAGTAACTAAAAGATCTTCTTATTACGTATGTTCCTCTTAATAAATACGTTTAGCCTTTTTTAAAATATATACTAAGCTATTAAAAAGACTTCTCTTATTCCGCAATTTTTTAACTTACGTATATAAATAAATATAGCAACTTACTTTTACTTACTTTTAAGCCGTTTCGCGCTAAGTTAGCTAATATATTTAAGAGCTTTTTTACTTTTATTTACTTAACTATATTATTAAGCTTAATATAAATAGGGAGTAGATTTTTATCTACTTATTTATTAAAGCTATACTTAAAGATATGCCTTTTTAGTAAAGGCTAGCTAGCTATTTTAGCTAATAAGCTTAATATTTATATTAAAGCTATTTTACTTTAAGTAAAGACTTAGTATAACCTAACCTTTATATTATTAAGTATTTAAAGGCTAAGGAATAGCGTATCCTTTAATTTAAGTAAATAAAGAGTAAGCTTAAGAAGATTGTATAATATAAGTAAGTAGTAAATCTTAAGACTTTTAGAAATTAGCGTTATATAAGCATACTTAGTATATTATGCTTATTTAGCGTATATATATATTCTAAATATTAATATTATTAATTACATACACTATTTGTAGCTCTTAATAAACTCCGTAGTCGCTTAATAAACGCCGGTTACTTAAATTACTAAGGCCTTAATAAGGTCCTAATATCTTAAATATTAAATAATGTTCTTTTACTAAGCGTATTAAATAATATAAACGAGGTTTTTTCTATTATATTATACCCTCTAACTTAGCATAAGCTTTAGTTCTTAAAGCGATATCTTTACTCTTAGAAGAGATAGGAGCTAGCTTATATATATATTATCCTATTAATTATCTTTTGCTATTAAGTAAAAAAAAGCTATATTACGCTGAAACTTTAATTAGCGCTTAAGTCTTAAGCAAAGAATTACTTTAATCTTTATCTGCCTTTAGCTATTAAATGCCGTATAATAAAATAAGTTTTTACTATATGTCTTATTTTTACTAAGTTATTACTTTTTACCTACGGCTTTTACTTATTTATAAGGCGGGACACTTTTTATAGTATTATTTTAGCTAAAACAAAGGTATATAGTTTCTTAATATTATATATATTAATATAATACGTACTAAAACTAATAAAAACTTTAACTCGATTAATATTATTATATTTTACTTTAAATACTTATAGTTTAAAGATTATATTTTACTATAGATTAAAGAACTCTTATTACTATAGTATTATTAAAAGCGGGATTAAGTTAGGTGTTATATTTAGCTAATATTCTTATAAGCACTATAGTATTTATTACTACTTTAATACCTTAAGCCGGAAAAAAGAAGCTAAAAAAGCTTAATAATATAAAGATAAAATAAGGCTACTAAATATTTATAATAAGCTATATTACGCCGAGGTAACTAAGAAGTTTAGTAAGTATTATATAGTGTTTGTACTTTAAAAAGAAGATAATTATAAGTAAGTAAGCCTAAAAGAAAAAACGCTTATACTATTTCTTACCTTAATAATAATATATAAAGAGTATAAATTTAATATTTCTTAATAAACTTTAAAAACCTAGCTATAATACTTATTAACTAAGAGAATTATCGCTTTATAACTCCGCCTTTTTTAAGCGGAATACTTTCCTCCTTATATATTAGAATTTATAAGAGTTTTACTTTCGTTAAAACTAAATAGTTATATTATATAATGGCCTTAAACTTAACGTTAAAAAAACAAAGATTAAGAAGATTAATAAAGTAAACCTTTTTATATATATAAATACTAAGTATACCTCTTTAGTTACTATTAAACGTATTATAACTTTAACAATATATAAAAAAAGCAAAGGTTTTATTAGAATTACTACGCCTTATGTACTAAATAATATAAAATTCTTTTATAAACTTAAAGTAGTATATAATAACGATTATAATAGTATAAAGAAGTAGCCTTTATAAATAAGTTTAATAACGCACTAAAATAGCTTGAAATTTATAATTACTAATATTAATTCTATATAGCGCTAAGAACTAAGCTTATTTTACGGTTAGTCACTTTATATACCACGCTTTATAGTATAAAAATAAGGGGATAGGGCGCGGACTTATTACCTTTAGTTAAGGCTAGTATTATAGACTAATTACTACTAGTTAAGGCCGGTACTACGGACTAATTACTATTAGTTAAGCCGGTATAATAAACTAATTACTATATATAAATATATATAAAGGTTTATAAATAGTAAAAAGCTTTTCTTTTCTTTAAAGTATATTTAGCTAATTTATACTTAGTCTTTTAAGCAAATTTTAAGGATCTTTAACTATATTATCCTACCGCTTATTATTAGTATATAAATAAACTATAAATATTCCTATACAAATACTTAATAAACTAAGTATAAGCCTAGTAAAAAACACTATAAACTATAATTAAGGAAATCCTTTAAATATCCTTCGATATCCCTTAAAAATTATAGTAAAGTTAGTCTTATATCTTTTAAGGTGCTTTTATAGTTAGAAATAGGCCGAACTATAAGTAAAATATCTCGCGAAAATCCTTAAATATGCTTTAAAAATGCTAGTAAAATCCGTTTAGTAGATTTTATACTGTTTGTTATAGTTTAAAACATTATAAACTATAGTTATATAAGCTCTTAAGTATTTAAAGTTATATTTTAAAAACCTTAGTAAAGTCTAATTAGTAATATTTATCGTATCTCTTTAAGCGAACCTTTATAGCGCGTACTTTAAGCGGTTTTATTACGGGGTTTTATAAGGCTCCTTAAAAGTAAAGTAAGAAGTTTAAGTATAGCTATTTAAATTTTATAATAACTCTTTTAAGTAAGAAAGAAAAGCTAATATCTATATTTATTTTAAGTAAAAATAAAGTAAAGAGGGCGCTAAGTAATAAATTTCTAGTAGTATTCTTATACTATATTAGTAATATACTATCTTTATCTTTTTAATTGTTTTTTTAGCTTATCCGGCTAATAGCGGCTAAGTAGCTTAAGATAGTAAGTAGGCGGTTTTATTATAAATCTATATTATTTATTTAGTAATACGTACTTATTTTATTAAGGTAATTAATATATTTAGCTAAAAATAGTAATTAGGTTTTTAACCTTCTTTTTAGCGTGAGTTTAAGCGTTTATCAGATAGTTAAAAGTCTTTATACTAAAGGATATTTTTCTTTTTATAGCGGGATATATTATAAAAGATTAGCTTATTTAAGCCTTCTTTTATATTATTATCCTACTTACCTTTTACGCTATTTTTCTTCCTCCGCTAAGTTTTCTATACTACTTACTAGCTTTATATACCGATTTTAAGCGAGATATTATATCTTACTTACTACTCTTATTATAGCTATCCCTTACTTTTTATCGCTAAACTCTCCGACTTATTTTCTTTTTTATATAGCGCTATTACTTACGCCTTTCTTACTACGCTTTATAGCATAAGGATAAGGAGATAAGGCGCGGACTAATTACCGCTAGTCGGGGCCGGTACTACGGACTAATTACCGCTAATCTAGCTAGTATAATAGACTAATTACTATATATAAACGTATATAAGGGTTTAAAAATAGTTAAAAGCTTAACTATTCTAAAAAGTATAGCTAGCTACTTTATACTTAGTTCTTTAAGCTAATTTTAAGGATCTTTAACTATATTATCTATAGTACGTAAATAGACTATAGATATCCTCGTAAAATCGCTTAATAAACTAAGTATAAGCCCGGTTAAAAACACTATAGATTATAGTTAGGGAAATCCCTTAAATATCCTTAAATATCCCTTAAAAATCGCGGAAAGGTTTATCCCATGTTTTCCGGGGTGCTTTTATAGTTAAAAACGGGTCGAACTATAGTTAAGATATCCCGCGGAAATCCTTAAAAATCTCTTAAAGATACTAGCGGAATCCGCTTAATAGTTTTTATAGTATCTCTTATAGTTAAAGATATTATAAACTATAGTTAAGTAGGCTCTTAACCTTCTATAGTATTATCTTAAAGACTTTAGCGGGGTTTTACTAGTAATATTTATTATATCTCTTTAAGCGAGCCTTTATAGTACGTGCTTTAAGCGTTCTTATCGCGGGGTTTTATAAGGCTTCCTTAAAAGTAAAGTAAGGAGTTTAAGCGTAGCTATTTAGATTTTATAATAACTCCCTAAAGTAAAAAAGAAAAGCTAACGTCCTTATTAGTTTAAAGTAAGAATAAAGTAAAAGGGGTACTAAGTAATAGCTTCGTAGTAGCGTCTTTATACTATATTAATAGAACGCTATCTTTATCTTTTTAATAGTTTTTTTAGCCTATCCGGCTAATAATAGCTAAGTAGCTTAAGATAGTTAGTAGGCGGCTTTATTATAAATCCTTACTTTATATTTAGTTATATAGCTTCGTTTTTATTAAGGCGATTAGCGCGTTTAGCTAAAACTTATAATAAAGTTTTTTAACTTTTCTTTAAGGCGTATATTTAAGCCCTTATTAAGCAATAAGGAGTCTCCGCGCTAAGAAATACTTAAGTTCCTTAGCGGGATATATTATAAAAGATTAGCTTTATTTAAGCCTTATTTTATATTATTATTCTACCTTCCTTTTTTACGCCGTTTTTAATCCTCCGCTAAGTCTCCCGTTTTACTTACTAGCCTTATAGGCCGCTTATAAGCAAGATATTATTTCTTACTTACTACCGCTATTATAGTTATCCCTTGCTTTTTATTATTATGCTTTCTAACTTATTATCCTTTTTACGCGGCGCTATTACCTATGCCTTTCCGCCGACTAATACGCGTTTAGCTACTAAGAAGGTATTAAAGTAAAGGTAGGCCGTCCCGCTAATATTAATAAGTATAGTTAGCACTAGGGTATTAAACGTTTATATTCCCGCTTAAAAGCGGGTAATAAGGTCTTTAATAGCCTTAATGCTTAACTCCTTACTTTTAAGGTTCTAAACGTACTTAATAGTCCTAAAGAACCTTTATATAAAAGGGGCTTTAAGGGTAAGAATATAAAGCGCGTAGTCGGTATAGCTAATAAGGCGGATATTAAAGCTTAGGAACTTTATTACTTAGGTTAAAGTTAAGTCGCGTTTAAACTCTTCGCGGGCTTATAAGTAAAACTTAGCGTAGTTTATAGCTAAGCGGAAACTCTTAATTATTATAATCTCGTCGCTAAAGTATAAGCCTACGAAGCTAAGTTTATTAAGGATTATATTAGTTACTATTAACGGCTTTTATAAGATTAAGCGGGGAAATATATCGTAAGGTTAGTTATTGCTATCTCCTTCGGTTAAGGAGGGACGGCGGATAGACTATAGTAAGGCGCTTATACGCTTTTATATAGCTAGGCTAAGCGTAGCGGTAAGCGGAAAAAGCATTTATTAAGCGGGACTAAATAAGTCTTTAAAGCTTATAGCGGCTATAAGCTAAGAAGGGGATTTTATAGTATGGGCTAAACCGTATATAAAAAAAGACGGGAGTTTAGCCGTAGTAGCTTAAAACGCCGCTATAAACCTAGCTATAAACTAGTTAAGCTAGGCCTTAAATATATAGTTAAGGACGGCGCGGACGTTGTTTTAGTTATTTAGCTAAAGCGGGTTTCCGCTAGCTATAGCGGCTACTATAGATCTTAGGACTATAGCGAGGTTAGCTAACCTTAAGGCGTTAAGTATTAGCTAGTTATTTCGCAAAAAAAATTTCCGGCTATACCTTAAAAAATATATAGATAGCGGGGGCTTTTAAATAGTAAGAGCTAACCGGGAGGTATAGCTAAGTTACCTTAAAACCGGCTATCTAAACCTTATTATAGTATAAGGCTAGGAGGTAAGTCGTTTAAGTTAAGTATTTAAAGAGGGTAGTATAGGCCGTCTCTTATAGTACTATAGTTTAAGTTAAATCTATCGGCTTAAGCGCGGCTATAAAAGGCGGCGTAGGTTTATATAGAAGCTTAAACTTAAAGGTTTTAACTCTTACTAAAGGACTTAAGGCTATAAAGAATAGCCGCCTTATTTTTATAAAGCTTAAGAGCTTGCTTATATCTTTTATATTAAAAGCATAAAGGCTTATAAAAAAGCGGGCTAAAAAAGTAGTTATAAAATAGCTAGTCTTAGTTTTAAGAGACGTTAAATAATAAAAAGACTTAAAATAAGAGTATAAAGATTATAGGCTTAAGGTAGTAAAAGTTATATATATAGGAGTAGGCGAGGTATAGCGGGCTATAGCTAGCGGTAAAGGGAAATATAGTTATAAAAGGAAAAAAAGAAAGGAGAGAAGGCGGGTAGCGGAGAGAATTTAAATAAGTATATTATAAGGCTAAAAAGGCCTTATTGCTTAAGGTAAATAGCGGTATATTATTATTAAAATAATTAATTACTTTAAGTATAGTAAGTTATAGTTTTTTATAACTTATAGTAGCTTTTAAGTCTTATGCTTAGGCCTAACCGCTTAATTCTCTTAGTTAAAGAGTTTCGTATTAAGTTATAAAGGCCGCGTATTATACTTTTATTTAAACTACTTAAGTAGCTAACTTCTCTTATGCTTTTTTAAAGGCTTTTATAATCTTTAGTAAAAAGACCGCTTTTTCGTTTACCTATAAGTTATAGCTACTAAGCTAGCCTTTTTAAGTTATAAGAAACTTCTTTCTTAGCTTTCCGCTACCTTTCTTTATTATATAGCTTTATAAGATTCGTTTTACTTTTTACTTAACTAAGTAAGGTGTTCCTTTATCTTAAACTAGTTTTAAGCGTATAGCTAGCTCGTCCGCTAAGTGTAGTTATGCTATTAAAACGACTAAATAAATATTAAGAGACCTTTTTATATCTAGCCGGTATATAAGCTATCTAACTTTAGCGGTAACTTAAAACGGCCCGGTGCGTCTTTTTTAAAGCTTTACTAGTTTACTATCTATAATATAATAGCTTTTACTAAGCTATAGCTAAACTTAATCGCCGGGCTTAAATTTTAATAAGCGGTATTTCTTATTATATCTATCCTTTATAACGGCTTAAGTATAGGTAATAGCTAATCTAGCTTTTTCTTATAAAACCTCTTAGTTTTATAGGTATAAGTAATTACTAAGAAACTAAAGGCTATTATCTATTCTTATCCTTATAATAAGCTTATTAAAGGCCGCGTAAATTACTAAGGAAAAGGAATTATTAAGGCTAAACTAAAAAGCAACTAGCATATCGGTTTAGCATAAGTTTAGGAAATTAGCGGTAAAGAATCGTAGCGCGATTTTTATAGTTTAGTTCCGCTTTTTTAATAGGCCGTTAGTTTAAAAGTACTAAGCGGTAGATATAAAAAGCTTCGATTTAAAGGCTTGCTATAAGGTCTATTTAAAAGCTAAGGTAAACTTTATATCTTAGTTAAAGATTATCCCCTTTAAAATCCCTTAGTTAGCGCGGAGTAGTTTAGTATATAACGCTTATACTTAGTTTTCCGCTATAAACTAGTTATTGCTTAAAATAAGGAGATATATTTTTAAGAATTTATCGGTTATAGTTAGTAAGGTATTAAAGAAGTTCTTTATAAGATCTTTTTATAAAGATTATTCGGCTTAAACTACTAAAAGATTAGTAATAAAGTCTATCGCTATTATATAGTATAGAACTAGCAGGCTTTAAATTAAGATAAGCTACCTTAGCGTCTTACTTTAGTTAGTTTAGTTATAATAGTAAGCGTTATAGCTATCTACGACCTTATTTATATATTTACTAAGCTATAAGATTAAAAAGCTTTCCGATAGATCTTATTATATATAGGTATAGCTAGTATAAAAATATCTAGCGTAGGCGTTTTTAACGATCTCCTTAGTATAAGTCTTAAGGATATATAGTCTCCGGCGTCCGTCGTTCTCTATAAAGTATAGTAACTCTTATAATTAAAAGAATAAGAGTTTAAAGACCCCGTCTTTTTCGCTAAGCTATACTATAATTTTTACTTACTATTTATCCTTTATATATCTATTGATTATTTTTTAGCGGAGCGGTAATTCGATTAATACTCCCGCGTAAAGGAATATATAGTCTATTATCTCGTCTTCTTAGATATATTTTAATTCCCTTTCTTAGTTTAAGGATATTAGCTAATCGTCTTAATATAGTAAATATAAAAGCGCGTTTAGCACGACGTTTTTAACGCTTAGGATATAGCATACCTTAAGCGGGAATTAGCTTAAGTATTAAGATGCGAAGACTAGCTTATTATTAGATTTTATATTAGTAAAGAATAAGGACTTTTAATATATAATTCTATAAGTGCTTATATAGTTAGTAAAAATAACTCCTTATAGCGTTCTTACGGATAGTACTATAGTATATAACTTATATACTGCTTATATTAAACCGGCTACTTTAAGTTTTATAAGCTAGTATTAAAGTTCTTTACTTTAAAAGCGCGGCTTAAGTAAACGATAAGCTAGACCTTAGTTTAAGCTAGTAGCGTCTTTTTATCTTATTTTATACCTTTTTTTAAGTAAAAAGCTATAGCCGCTACTCTATATTCTTAAGATATATCGATTTAAATAAATAGTTATTAAGCGGGGTTAAAGTAGTAAATCGTTTAAGGCTTAGTAAGCTTTTTAATTAAAATCGCAAAGGCCTTTTTTTCTTCCGAAATAGGCTAAAAAGCGGCTTTCGTAGCGTATTAAGCCTATCCTTAGCCCCTTAAAGGGACTTCTTCTTCCCGTCTTACTTAAAGCAGCTCCGTCTTTTATTTATATAAGACGTCGACTTCCTTAGTAAAATATAAGACCGTATAGCGTAGCTACTTAGTAAGGCCGATCTTATTTTTAAGCTATTAAAGGTTCTTTAAGAACGTAATATCCTTTAAGGCTCGCACGCGTTTATCTATATTTATTAAGCTAATAGCGTTTACCTTAAATCTAAGGAGCTATATAAACGGGTACGCTAAAAAGGACTTTAATCCGGATAAGGTAATCTTATAATCGTAGAAAGCGCGGAATACGGCCTTTAAATATTAAATATATTCTTTTACTATATCGAAGTAGATAATAATATCGTCGATATAGGCCGCCGCGTATTTTTAGTATCTATAAAAGACGTTATCGATAAACTTTTAAACGTATACCGGGGAGTTCTTAAAGCCTATAAGTATTACTAGTAATCTTTCTAGCTTACGATAGCTTACGACTATAAACTTTTCCCGGTAGTCTTAGTAGACTAAGAACTAGTAAAAAATAATCGTGCGTTTACTATACTAATAAACTTCTTTCCTCGGAAGCGTTTAATTATATCGCTTTAAAGGGGCATTAAGTAAGCGTTTAGGGTAATAACGGCGTTAATCCCCCGTAAGTTTATAACTACTTCTCTCTTTTCCCTTTTATTTACCGTTTTTTATATTATAAATACCGGCGCTATAAATAAAGTTAGCCCGTAGACTTATTTTAATTAGTTTTACGCAGTTAGCTAGCTAAATATCGTATTTACTACCTTCTTATCTTTCTTACTTCATAGGTATAATCTTAATATAACTTATTAGTATTGCTATCCTTTTACTAAAATAATACGTATATATTCGGATTCGTTTATATATACTACTCCCTTATCCTTTTAAAGGTAAGGAAACGATTAAAGGATATCTTAGACTTTTAATACGTATTTTAAGTTTTTAGCGTAGATTTAAACGCCCTTATTAGTAGTAAGTTTAGGTAGGTCCTTAGTTTAGCCGATTCCGAGTTTATAAAGTATAAAAAGATCTTTTTATAAGAAGTCCTTAATAAGGGTTATTTTATCCGGATTTTCTATAAAGGCTTCCGCTAAGGGAGTAGTAGCGTTAACCTCTTTATATAGCTAAAACTACTTATCGAGGTTCGTAATTATCCTTACCTTTTAGCCTTAGTAAAGCATTAATAGTTCCTTAAAATAGTTTATCGCTATAAAGCTCTTATAATCCTATATTATTATCCGGGCGAGCTTAAGGTTATCGGGGAAAAATATTATATTATGCTTTAATAGCGGCGCCCGGACTTATATAAGTAAAGCGTAGCTAAAACTAGCTAGAATTATTATAGTAACTAAGTAGATTACTTATTTATATATCGCTAGTCTTAGCTAAACTATCTTAACTTTAGCTTTAATCCTTTTATAGGCCCCGATCTATAAGACTAATATAAAGTTAATAAGGTCCTTTTAATAAGGAACTAAAAAGTCTTAGCTAAGTAATATATTAGCTATTAAGCGTTTTACTATCTAAGCGCCGATCCTTACCTTTATAACTATAAAGCTACTATTTAGCCTTCTTAGTATCTACGCGGTAAATTCCGCTTATTTAATAGTAGCTATTCTTCTTACTTCTTAAATAAGAATTCGTTAAGAGGAGTTTATAGTTATATCCTAAAAGGTCTTTATTAAGTCGGATTAAATAAGGCTTTAGTCTGCCCCGGTATTTATATAGGCTTTAATACTTATCCTAGGCCCTTCTTTTTTATAGACTAGTAAGCATATATAGGTAAATTATAACGGCTTATTAAGGTTTAATAGCTAAACGTTAAGGGAAGCCTTAACTATCTAAACGCTTTATAGCTTCCGATTAACTACTTACTATACTAAGCTACGTTTTTATATAGTAATATCTTAGTTAAGGTTAAGGGGGTATTTATCTTTAACGTATCGGTAGAGCTTATTCTTTAAGGGGAATGCTTCGCTTTAAAATCTATATACTTTATTAGCCTTTTATACTAAGTCTACTATAGTATAAATTGCGGTTTCCTTTAAGCTTTTATTAGTATTTAACTAAGCTCCTTTTATATTATACTCTTTATCCTTTTAATAGTCGTCGGTCTTTACTATAGTTCTTTCCTTAATCGCGGGGTATGCCCGTTTTAGCTTTAGCGTTAATAAGTATATAGTCTTAAAGGTCCCTTTTCCTTTAAGCTAAAGGACCTTAGCTTATATTCCTAGCTATTTAAGCGGGTTTTTTCCTTAACTTAACGAGCGCTATAAGGCTTAAGGTATATCTGCCCTTACTAAGCGGTTTAAAAACGTAACCCTTAGTCTTAGCAAGCCTTTAATAGATAGCTAAGGCGTCCCGGACTATTCTTTAAGTGCGTACGGGGTATAGCTAGTTAGCCCTCGTTGTTTTATAAGTTAAACCTATTTCTTTTACGCTAATAAGTGCTTTTAAGATCCTTAAGTATATTTAACTTATAGATAAAGAAGAATTTCCTCGTATTTATTAATCTATTTATTAAAATCCTTATTTCCTACTAAACGTTATAAGGATTCTTATAAGTAAACGTTTAGCTTTTAGTAGATTACTATAGTTAAGTAGTCTAGCTAGTAAAGCGCGGCCTTAGCTTTATATTATAAGCGCGATATTTAAGACTTAAAGT
>JAPEBW010001625.1:0-21141 GCA_027405785.1 Ophiocordyceps robertsii | reverse complement strand
AAATATCCCTTAAAAATCGCGGTAAGGTTTATCTTATATCTTTTAAGGTGCTTCTATAGTTAAAAATAGGTCGAACTATAGTTAAGATATCCCGCGGAAATCCTTAAAAATCCCTTAAAGATACCGGCAGAATCCGCTTAATAGTTTCTACGGTATCTCTTATAGTTAGATATATTATAAACTATAGTTAAGTAAGCTTTTAACTATCCGTAGTTATATCCCGGAAACCTTAGCGGGGTCTAATTAGTAATATTCGTCGTATCTCCTTAAGCGAGCCTTTATAGTGCGTACTCCGGGCGTTCTTATCGCGGGGTTTTATAAGGCTTCCTTAAGAGTAAAGTAAGGAGTTTAAGCATAGCCGTTTAGATTCCGTAATAACTCCCTTAAGTAAGAAAGAAAAGCTAACGTTTTTATTAGTTTAAAGTAAGGATAAAGTAAAGGGGGTGCTAGGTAATAGCTTTATAGTAGCGATTTTATGCTATATTAGTAGTACGCTATCCTTATCCTTCTAATAGTTTTATCGGCTTATCCGGCTAATAGTAGCTAAGTAGCTTAAGATAGTTAGTAAGCGGCTTTATTATAAATCCTTGCTTTATATTTAGTTATATAGCTTTATCCTTATTAAGGTAATTAGCGCGTTTAGCTAGAACTTATAGTAACGTTTTTCCGACTTTCTTTTAAGGTATATATTCGGGCCCTTATTAAGTAGTAAGGAGTCTCCGCGCCGGGGCAAATTTAAGTTCCCCGGCAGGATATATTATAAAAGACTAGCTTTATTTAGGCCTTATCTTATATTATTATCCTACTTACCTTTCCTACGCCGTTTTTTAATCTTCCGCTAAGTCTCCCGTTTTACTTACTAGCTTTATAGGCCGCCTATAGGTAAGATATTATATCTTACTTACTACCGCTATTATAGTTATCCCTTACTCTCCGTCGCTAGGCTTTCCGACTTATTATCCTTCTTACGCGGCGCTACTACCTATGCCTTTCCGCCGATTAACGCGTATCTAGCTACTAAGAAGGTATTAAGGTAAGGGTACGCCGTCCCGCTAATATTAACGGGTATAATAAGCACTAAGGTATCGAACGTTTATATTCCCGCTTAAAAGCGGGTAACGAGGTCCTTAATAGCCTTAGTGCTTAACTCCTTACTCTTAAGGTTTTAAACGTGCTTAATAGTCTTAAAGAACCTTTATATAAAAGGGGCCTTAAAGGTAAGAATATAAAGCGCGTAGTTAGTACGGCTAATAAGGTAGATATCGAAGCTTAAGAACTTTATTGCTTAAATTAAAGTTAAGTTACGTTTAGACTCTTCGCGGGCTTATAAGTAGAACTTAGCGTAGTTTATAGCTAGGCGGAAACTCCCGATTATTATAATCTTATCGCCAGAGTATAGGCCTATAAAGCTAGGTTTATTAAGGATCGTATTAGTTATTATTAATAGCTCCTATAAGATTAAGCGGCGGAATATATCGCGAGGCTAGTTATCGCTATCTCTTTTAGTTAAGGAGGGACGGCGGATAGACTATAGTAAGGCGCTTATACGCTTTTATATAGCCGGGCTAAGTATAGCGGCGGGCGGGAAGAGCGTTCGCTAAGCGGGACTAAACGGGTCCTTAAGGCCTATAGCGGCTATAAGCTAAGAAGGGGATTTTATAGCACGGGCTAGACCGCGTGCGAAGCGAGACGGGGTTTTAGCTATAGTCGCTTAAGACGCCGCTATAAACCTAGCTATAAACTAGTTAAGCTAAGCCTTAGATATATAGTTAAGGATAGCGCGGATATCGTTTTAATCGTTTAGCTAAAGCGGGTTTCCGCTAGTTATAGCGGCTACTATAGATCTTAAAACTATAGCGAGGTTAGCTAACCTTAAGGCGTTAAGTATCGGCTAGTTATTCCGCTAATAAAGATTTCCGGCTACGCCTTAAAAAATATATAGGTAGCGGGGGCTTTTAGATAGTAGGAGCTAAGCGGGAGGTATAGCGGAGTTGCCGCGAAACCGGCCGTCTAGACCTCGCTACGGTATAAGGCCGGGAGGTAAGTCGTTTAAGTTAAGTATTTAAAGAGGGTAGTATAAGCCGTCCTTTATAGTATTATAGTCTAAGTCGAATCCGTCGGCTTAAGCGCGGCTGCGGAAGGCGGCGTAGGTTTATACGGAGGCTTAAACTTAAAGGTTTTAGCTCTCGCTAAGGGAATTAAGGCTATAGAGGATAGTCGCCTTATTTCTATAGAGCTTAAGAGCTTATTTATATCCTTTATATTAAAAGCATAAGGGCTTGCGGGAAAGCGGGCTAAAGAAGTAGTTATAAAATAGCTAATCTTAGCTATAGGAGACGTTAAATAATAAAGGGACTTAAAACGCGAGTATAAGGATTATAGGCTTAAGGTAAAGAAAGTTATGCGTATAGGAGTAAGTAAAGTGCGGCGGGCTATAGCTAGCGGTAAAGGGAAATATAGTTATAAAAAGAAGAAAGGAAAGGAGAAAGGGTAAGCGGCGGAGAGAATTTAAATAAGTATGCTATAGGGCTAAAAGGGCCTTATTACTTAAGGTAAACGGCGGTATATTATTTATTAAAATAACTAATTACTTTAAGCATAGTAAGTTATAGTTTCTCGTAACTTATAGTAGCTTTTAAGTCTTATACTTAGGCCTAACCGCTTAATTCTCTTAGTCGGAGAGTTTTATATTAAGTTATAAAGGCTGCGTATTATGCTCTTATCCGAACTACTTAGGTAGCTAACTCCTTTTATACTTTTTCGAAGGCTTTTATAATCTTCGGTAAGAAGACTGCTTTTTCGTTTACCTATAAGTTATAGCTACTTAGCTAGCCTTTTTAAACTATAAGGAACTCCTTCCTTAGCTTTCCGCTGCCTTTCTTTATTATATAGCTTTATAGGATTCGTTTTACTTTTTACTCGTTTAAGTAAGGTGTCCCTTTATCTTAAACCGGTCTTAAGCGTATAGCTAGCTCGTCCGCTAAGCGTAGTTATACTACTAAAACGACTAGATAAATATTAAGGGACCTTTTTATATCTAGCCGGTATATAAGCTATCTTACTTTAGCGGTAACCTTAAACGGCCTAGTGCGTCTTTTTTAAAGCTTTGCTAGTTTACTATCCGCGATATAATAGCCTTTACCGAGCTATAGCTAAACTTAATCGCCGGGCTTAAATTTTAGCGGGCGGTGTTTCTTATTATATCTATCCTTTATAGCGGCCTAAGCGTAGGCGATAGCTAACCTAGCTTTTTCTTATAGGACCTCTTAGTTCCGTAGGTATAAGTAGTTACTTAAGAACCGGAGGCCGTCGTCTATTCTTATCCTTATAATAAGCTTACTAAAGGCCGCGTAAATTACTAAGGAGAAGGAATTATTAAGGCTAAACTAAAAGGCGATTAGCATATCGGTTTAGCGTAAGTCTAGGAAATCGGCGGTAAAGAATCGTAGCGCGATTTTTATAGTTTAGTTTCGCCTTTCCGATAAGCTATTAGTTTAAGGGTGCTAAGCGGTAGATATAAAAAGCTTCGATCTAAAGGCTTATTATAAGGTCCGCTAAAATACTAAGGTAAACTTTATATCCCGGTTAAAGATTATCCCCTTCGGAATCCCTTAGTTAGCGCGGAGTAGTTTAATATATAACGCTTATACTTAGTCTTCCGCTATAAACTAGTCGTTGCTTAAGATAAAGAGATATATTTTTAAGAATTTATTAGTTACGGTTAGTAGGGTATTAAAGAAGTTTTTTACGGGATCTTTTTACGGGGATTATTTAGCTTAGACTATTAAGAGCCCGGTAATAAAATCTATCGCTATTATATAGTATAGAACCGGCAGGCTTTAAATCGGGATAAGCTGCTTTAGCGTCTTGCTTTAATCGGTTTAGTTATAGTAATAAGCATTATAGCCGTCTATAACCTCGTCTATATATCTACTAAGCTATAGGATTAAGAAGCTTTCGGATAAGTCTTATTATATACGGGTACGGCCGGTATAAAAGTATTTAGCGTAAGCGTCTTTAACGATCTCCTTAGCGTAGGTCTTAAGGATATATAGTCTCTTATGTTCGTCGTTCTTTATAAAGTATAGTAACCCCTATAACCGGAGGAATAGGAGTTTAAGGACCCCGTCCTTATCGCCGAGCTATGCTATAATTTTTGCCTACTATATGTCTTTTATATATCCGTCGATTATTTTCTAGCGGAGCGGCAATTCGATTAATACTTCCGTATAGAGGAACACGCGGTCTATTATCTCGTCTTCTTAAATACGTTTTAATTCCCCTTCTTAGTTTAAGGATACCGGCTTATTATCTTAGTACGGCAGACGTAAAAGCGCGTTTAGCACGACGTTTTTAACGCCTAGGATATAGCATACCTTAAGCGGGAATTAGCTTAAGTATTAAGACGCGAGGACTAGCTTATTATTAGATTTTATGCTAATAAGAAAATAGGGATTTCTAGTATACGATTTTATAAGTACTTATATAGTCGGTAAAGACGACTACTTATAGTGTTCTTATAGATAGTACTATAGTGCGTAGCTTATATACTGCTTATACTAAACCGGCTACTTTAAGTTTCGTAGGCTAGTATTAAGGTTCTCCGCCTTAAAGGGCGCGGCTTAAGTAAACGATAAGCTAGACCTTAGTCTAGGCTAGTAGCGTCTTTCTATCTTATTCCGTGCTTTCTTTTAAGTAAAAAGCTATAGCCGCTACTCTATATTCTTAGGATATATCGATTTAAATAAATAGTTATTAAGCGGGGTCGAAGTAGTAAATTATCTAAGGCTTAGTAAGTTTCTTAGTTAGAATCGCGAAGGCCTTTTCCTCTTTTAAAGTAGGCTAGAAAGCGGCTTTTGCGGCGTATCGAGCCCGTCCTTAGCCCCTTAAAGGGACTCCGTCTTCCTATCTTACTTAAAGTAGCTCCGTCTTTCGTTTTTATAGGACGTTAACTTCCTTAGCGAAATACGGGACCGTATAGCGTAGCTACTTAGTAAGGCCAATCTATTTCTTAAGCTATTAAAGGTTCTTTAAGAACGCGATATCCCTTAAGGCTCGCACGCGTTTATCTATATTTATTAAGCCGATAGCGTTTACCTTAAATCCGAGGAGCTATATAGACGGGTACGTTAAGAAGGACTTTAGTCCGGATAAGGTAATATTATAGTTATAAAAGGCGCGGAATACGGCTTCTAGATATTAAAGGTGTTCTTTAGCCGTATTAAAGTAGATAATAATATCGTTAATATAGGCTACCGCGTATTCTTAATATCTATAGAGGACGTTATCGATAAACCTTTAAACGTATACCGGGGAGTTCTTAAAGCCTATAAGTATTATTAGTAATCTTTTTAGCCCGCGATAGCTTATAACTATAAACCTTTCTTAGTAGTCTTAGTAGACTAAAAACTAGTAGAAAAACGATTATACGTTTACCGCACTAATAAACTTCTTTCCTTAAAGGCGTTTAATTATATCGCTTTAAAGGGGCATTAAGTAGGCGTTTAAAGTAATAACGGCGTTAATCCCCTATAAGTCTACGACTACTCGTCCTTTTTCCTTTCTATCTACTATCTTCTATATTACGAATACTAGCGCCGCGAACGGGGTTAGCCTATAAACTTATTTTAATCGGCCCTACGCGGTTAGCTAGCCGAATATTATATCTACTACCTTCTTATCTTTATCGCTTAATAGGTATAATCTTAATATAACTTATTAGTATTACTATCCTTTTACTAAAAGAATGCGTATATATTTAGATTTATCTATATATATTACTCCTTCGTTCTTTTAAAAGCGGGGAAACGATTAAAGGATATCTTAGACTTTTAATACGTATTTTAAGTCTTCGGCGTAGATCCGGACGCCCTTATCGGTAGTAAGTTTAGGTAGGTCCTTAGTTCGGCCGATTCCGAGTTTATAGTTTATAGTAAGATCCTTTTATAGGAAGTCCTCGGCGGGGTCTATTTTATTTAGATTTTCTATAAGGGCTTCCGCTAAGGGAGCCGTAGCGTTAACCTCTTTATATAGCTAAAACTGCTTATTAAGGTCCGTAATTATCCTTACCTTTTAGCCTTAGCGGAGCACTAGTAGTTCCTTAAAATAGTTTATCGCTATAAAGCTCTTATAATCCTATATTATTATCTAGGCAAGCTTAGGGTTATTAGGGAAAAATATTATATTACGCCTTAATAGCGGCGCCCGGACCTATATAAGTAAGGCGTAGCTAAAACTAGCTAGAATCATTATAGTAACTAAGTAAATTACCCGCTTATATATTGCTAGTCCTAGCTAGACTATCTTAACTTCGGCTTTAATCCCTTTATAGGCCTTAATCCGTAAGACTAACATAAAGTTAATAAAGTCCCCTTAATAAAGAACTAAAAAGTCTTAGCTAAGTAATATATTCGCCGCTAAGCGTTTTACTATTTAAGCGCCGATCCTTACCTTTATAACCGCGAGGCTATTATTTAGCCTTCTTAGTATATAAGCGGTAAATTCCGCTTATTTAACGGTAGCTATCCTTCCTACTCCTTAAATAGGAATTCGTTAAGAGGAGTTTATAGTTACGTCTTAAAAAGTCTTTACTAAGTCGGCTTAAATAAGGCTTCGGTCTGCCCCGGTATCTATATAGGCTTTAATACTTATCCCGGGCCCTTCTTTTCCGTAGACTAGTAAGCATATATAGGTAAATTATAACGGCCTATTAAGGTTTAATAGCTAAATATCGGGGGAAGCCTTAACTATTTAAACGTTTTATAGCTTCTAAATAACTACTTATTATACTAAGCTACGTCTTTATATAGCAACGTCGCGGTTAAAGTTAAGGGGGTGTTTATCTTCGATATATCGGTAGAGCTTATTCTTTAAAGGGAATACTTTGCCGCAAAATCTATACGCTTTATCGGCCTCCTATACTAAGTTTACTATAGTATAGATTGCGGTTTCCTTTAAGCTCTTATCGGTATCTAACTAAGCTCCTTCCGTATTATACTCTTTATCCTTTAAATAGTCGTTAGTCTTTACTATAGTACCTTCCTTAGTCGCGGGGTACGCCCGTTTTAGCTTTAGCGTTAGCGAGTATATAGTCTTAAAGGTCCTTTTTTTCTTTAACTAAGGGACCTTAACTTATATTCTTAGCTATTTAAGCGGGTTTCTTCCTTAACTTAGCGAGCGCTATAAGGTCCGAGGTATATCCGCCCTTACTAAGCGGTTTAAAAACGTAACCCTTAGTCCTAGCGAGCCTTTAATAGATAGCCGAGGCGTCTTAAACTATCCTTTAAGCGTATATAAGATATAGCTAATCGGCCCTCGCCTTTTTATAAGTTAGATCTATTTCTTTCGCGCTAATAAGTACTTTTAAGATCCTTAAGTATATTTAACTTATAGCTAAGGAAGAATTTCCTCGTATTTATTAATCTATCTATTAATATCCTCGTTCCTTACTAAGCGTTATAAGGATTCTTATAAGTAGACGTCTAGCTTTTAGTAAATTACTATAGTTAAGTAGTCCGGTAAGTAAAGCGCGGCCTTAGCTTTACGTTATAAGCATAATATCTAAGACTTAAAGTCGGATCCTATTACTATATCTTTAATAGTAAAGTATTTTTTATTAAGTGCTTATATCGCTATATCTAGGCGGATTTTAAACCGTTTTTATAAGGCGGATATCTATCGGCTTAGTTTAATGCTAAGCTCGCTAAGTTCTTTTTATTATAGTTTTAAAAGGTCCCCGGAATACTATTCCGCCGTACTTCCTTAAAAGAAAGAGGGTAGTTAAATAGCTAATTCGTCCGCATAGGCCTCGCTTTTATTAGCGTTTTAGCGGATAAAGTCGATAAAACGGTTAACTCCTTAGAATATACTAGCTTTATCGTCTTCTTAGACTTCGTTAAAGGACGCTTTTAAAGGTCTTAATAGGTTAAATCTCCTTATATCCTCGGCTCGTAGTTAAGGTTTTTCTTAAGGCTTAATAAGCGCGTCTTCTTTTCTTAGTACTTAAAAGAGACTAAGGAATTATTCGTTTAATATTATTACTATTCCTACTAAGGGGCTTAAGGCTATACTTAATCTTAGTATCTACGCGCTTAATATAGATAGGTTTAGCCCGCTAAGGGTATCGCTTACCGCGTCCTTATCGCTTATTATTAAGGTCTTAGTCTTAATACTCTTATTAAGCGCTTAACCTTCCGTTTTATATATATCCCGGAATCCGGTGCGCTATAAGGCCCTTAGTATAAGAAGCTTGTTTTTATTAATTAAGAGTCCTAAAAATGCCTTAATTAGCGCGGCTATAGCGGATAAGGCTAAATAGTAATACTAAACTAAAAAACTATTAAGTATCCTTTAAGGCGGATTTCCGGTTAAGGCCCTTAAGCTAAACTTTATTAGCAATATGCGGTAGAAATATCCGCTAGGCTTATCGTCCTAAGGAAAGAGTAACTTTATTAAAGGCTCGATCTAAAGGGTATTTAGTAAGTAGGGAGCCGGATAGTTTTAAGGTCGGCTTATCCTTACTTTTTTTATCTAAAGGATAATCGATCTATCCGGGTAATACCGAATTTAGTTTACTTAGTCGTATAGATTTTATCGTTTTATAGTTTATCTTTCGTTAGTATTTTAAAAGCGGATTACCTTTTAAAGGGTAGTAGTCTTAGCTTAGCTAAGCGGGACTTATTTTACGTCTTATTTAGCTCCGTAGGCTATCGCGGTATAGTACTTTAAAAAGGGGTAAAGGAGATTATTAAACTAATATACTTAGTAGGCCGCGGCCTTTTCCGCTCTTATAGCTTACTTATCTTAGAGTTTTATTATAAGCGCGTTAAGGAAGAGGTGCTTATTATTAAGGTTAGACTTAAAGGCTAATAAGAGCTTCTTACTAAAGAAAATATTATTTAGCATCTAACTTCCTATAGGATAAGTACTTAATCGTATAATATAATCGCTCTTAGCTTAGCGGATATTTAAAGGATTTTTATTTAAATAGGTAGGAATTACTACTATTTACTATGCCTTATAGTATAAGGATAAGGGGATAAGGCGCGGACTAATTACCGCTAGTTAAGGCCGGTACTACGGACTAATTACCGCTAATCGGGGCCGGTACTATAAACTAATTACCGCTAATCGGGCCGGTATAACGGACTAATTACTATATATAAATATATATAAGGGTTTAGAAATAGTAAAAAGCTTCTTTATTTCTTAAAAGTATAGCTAGCTACTTTATACTTAGTTTTTTAAGCTAATTTTAAGGATCTTTAACTATATTATTTATAGTATATAAAGTAAACTATAAATATCCTTATAAAATCGCTTAATAAACTATATATAAGCCCGGTTAAAAATACTATAGACTATAGTTAAGGAAATCCTTTAGATATCCTTAAATATCCCTTAAAAATCGCGGTAAGGTTTATCCCGTGTTTTCCGGGGTGCTTTTATAGTTAAAAACGGGTTAAACTATAATTAAGATATCCCGCGGAAATCCCTAAAAATCCCTTAAAGATACCGGCGGAATCCGCTTAATAGTTTCCACGATATCTCTTATAGTTAAATACGTCGTAAACTATAGTTAGGTAGGCTCTTAACTATCCGTAGTTATATCCCGGAAACCTTAGCGGGGTCCGACCGGTAATGTTTATTATATCTCCTTAAGCGAGCCTTCGTGGTGCGTGCTCTAGGCGTTCCCGTCGCGGGGTTTTGTAGGGCTTCCTTAAGAGTAAAGTAAGGAGTCCGGGCGTGGCCGTCTAAATTCCGTAATAAATCCGCTTTAAAGGATACTTCGTAGTTTTTAAGTTTAGTATTATTATTTAGCTTTATTTACTATAGCCGCGCTAATTTAAGTATTTTTAAGACTTTTAATTTATAAAAATAAGCCTCTTACGCTTAAGGCCTTATAGTATACTAGATTTTAAGATATATATAAAATAAAAGGTTAAGCGGTTAGCGAGAGTATTAAGACTTAAACCTTAATAATAAGTAATAAGGATATAGTAAGCAATACCTTTAATAAGCTAAACTTATTTATACTTAGCGCGTAAATATTAAGATTAAGTATAGCTTTAAGCCCTTTAATAAGAATAGTAAGTATATTAAATAAATAGTTCCTTTATTTCTTTTAAGTATTAAGAAAAGAAAATATACTTATTAAGCCCCGGAAAAACCCTTAACTATAAGATAAGGACGTAAGAAGATTTAACTTATTAAGACTATTAAAAGCATTCTTTAATAAAGTCTAAAAAGATAATAAAGCTAATATGTTTTAAGGAGTAAACTATTTTATTAACTTTATCCGCTAAAACGCTAGTAAAAGCAAGGCTTATATATATAAATTAGCTATTTAATTACCCTCTTTACTTTATAAAAGTACGGCGAAAGAATATTATAAAGACCTCTTAAAACTATAATAAAAAGAACTTAGTAAGCTTAGTATTAAACTAAGCTAATAAATCTCCGCCTTATAAAAACAGTTTTAAATCCGCTTAAATATAGCGATATAAGCACTTAATAAAGAGCACTTTACTATTAAAGATATAGTAATAAGGTCTAACTTTAAGTTTTAAATATCGCGCTTAGATAATAAAGCTAAGGCCGCGCTTTATTAGCTAAACTACTTAATTATAGTAATTTTTTAAAAGCTAGATATCTCTTTAAAAAGGTCTTTATAACGTTTAGTAAAAAACGAGGATATAAATAAATAGATTAATAAATATAAAGAAATTCTTCTTTAGCTATAAGTTAAATATATTTTAAGATCTTAAAAGTACTTACTAATATAAAAGAAATAAGTTTAACCTATAAAAAGGCGAAGGCTAATTAACTATACTTTATATATACTTAAAAGATAGTTTAAGACGCCTTAGCTATTTATTAAGGGCTTACTAAGGCCGCGGGTTATATTTTTAAACCGCTTAGTAAAGGTAGATATATTATAAGCGTTATAGCGCTCGCTAAGTTTTAAAAGACACTTATTAAAGAAGCTAAGAATATAAGCTAAAGTCTTTTAGCTTAAAAGAAAAAGAACTTTTAAGACTATACGCTTATTAATATAAAAGCTAAAGGGGGTATACTTTATAACTAAGAAAAGAACTATAATAAAAACCGATAACTGTTTAAAGAATAAAGAGTATAATATAAAAAGAGCTTAAATAAATACTAATAAAAGCTTAAAGGAAACCGTAATCTATACTATAATAAACTTAGTTTAAGAGGTAAATAAAGTATATAGATTTTATAGTAAAGTATTCTTTTTAAAGAATAAGCTTTACTAATATATTAAAAATAAATACCTCTTTAACCTTAGCTAAAACGTTATTATATAAAAAATTAGCTTAGTATAGTAAATAGGTATTTAAAAGCTATAAAGCGTTTAAATAGTTAAGGCTTTTTTTAACGTTTAACTATTAAGCCTTAATAAGCTATTATAATTTACTTATATATACTTATTAATCTATAAAAAAAAGGGCTTAAGATAAGCATTAAAGCCTATATAGATATTAAGGTAGACTAAAGCTTTATTTAAGCTAACTTAGTAAAGACTTTTTAAGATATAACTATAAACTCTTTTTAATAAATTCTTATTTAAGAAGTAAGAAAGATAGCTACTATTAAATAAGTAGAATTTACTGCGTATATACTAAAAAGGCTAAATAGTAGCCTTATAATTATAAAAGTAAGGATTAATACTTAAATAGTAAAATGCTTAATAGCTAATATATTACTTAGCTAAGATTTTTTAGTTCTTTATTAAAAAGACCTTATTAACTTTATATTAGTTTTACGGATTAAGGCCTATAAAGGGATTAAAGCTAAAATTAAGATAGTCTAGCTAAGACTAGCGATATATAAACGGGTAATTTACTTAATTACTATAATAACTTTAACTAGTTTAAGCTACGCCTTACTTATATAAGTCTAAGTACTGCTATTAAAGCATAATATAATATTCTTCTTTAACGACTTTAAGCATACTTAAACGATAATATAGGATTATAAGAGCTTTATAGCGATAAACTATTTTAAGGAACTATTAATACTCCGCTAAAGCTAAAAGGTAAAGATAATTATAGACCTTAATAAATAGTTTAAGCTATATAAAGAGGTTAATACTACTACCCCTTTAGCGGAAGTCCTTATAAAAAATCCGGATAAGATAAACCTTATAAAGGACTTCTTATAAAAGGATCTTATAATAAACTTTAAGCTTAAAATCAGGCGAACTAAAAACTTACTTAAACTTACTATTAATAAGGGCGTTTAGATTTACGTTAAGAACTTAAAATATATATTAAAAGTTTAAAATATCCTTTAATCGTTTTACCGCCTTTAAAAGAATAAGGGAGTAGTATATAAAAATAAATCTAAGTATATATATATTCTTTTAATAAAAGGATAGCAATATTAATAAATTATATTAAGATTATACTTATTAAGTAATAAAGATAAGAAGGTAGTAAATATAATATTTAGTTAGCTAATTAAATAAAAACGATTAAAATAAGTTTAAAAGCTAACTCCGTTCGCGGCGCTAGTATTTATAGTATAAAAAATAGTAAATTAAAAAGAAAAAAGATAAGTAGTTATAGACTTATAGAGGATTAATATTATTACTACCTTAAACGCTTACTTAATGCCTTTTTAAAGCGACATAATTAAACGTCTTTAAGGGAAGAAGTTTATTAGTATAGTAAACATATAATCGTTTTTTTATTAGTTCTTAATCTATTAAGACTACTAAGAAATGTTTATAGTTATAAGCTATCGCGGGCTAAAAAGATTATTAATAATACTTATTAGCTTTAAGAACTATTTAGTATATATTTTTAAGTTTATTAATAACGTTCTTTATAAATATTATAAATACATAGCGGCCTATATTAATAATATTATTATTTACTTTAATATAGCTAAAAAATACCTTTAATACTTTAAGGTTATATTCCGCGCTTTTTATATTTATAATATTACTTTATCTAGACTAAAGTCCTTTTTAATATACCTATTTATATAGCTCCTTAAATTTAAAGTAAACGCTATTAGCTTAATAAATATAAACGAACGCGTATAAGCCTTAAAAGATATCCCGTTTTTAAAGAACTTTTAATAGCTTAAGAAATAGATCGGCCTTATTAAGTAGCTATACTATATAGTCTTATATTTTACTAAGAAAGCTAACGTCCTATAAAGATAAAAGATTAAGCTGCTTTAAGTAAAATAAGAAGAAGGAGTCCTTTTAAAAGGATAAAAATAAGCTTAATATACTATAAAAGCTGCTTTTTATCTTACTTTAAAAGAGAAAAAGGCCTTTATAAATCCAATTAAACAAACATACTAAGCTTTAAACGATTTACTACTTTAACCTTACTTAATAACTATTTATTTAAATTAATATATCTTAAGAATATAAAGTAGCGGCTATAGCTTTTTACTTAAAAGAAAGTACGGAATAAGATAAAAAGATACTACTAGCCCGGACTAAGGTTTAGCTTATCGTTTACTTTAGCCGCGCTGTTTTAAGTAAAAAGCCTTAATACTAGCTTATAAAGCTTAAAGTAACCGGTTTAATATAAGTAGTTTATAAGTTATATATTATAATACTATTTATAAAAACGCTATAAGTAGTTGTCTTTATTAACTATATAAGTACTTATAAAATCGTATACTAAAAATCATTATTCTTTATTATAATAGGTCGGCCTTAATAAGGCTAAAGCAGTAGTTATACTCCTATTCGTATTATAAAGCAGCTATTTAATTAAGTTACTACGTTAAACAGCGGTAGCGAGGGCAAAAGAAAACAAATTAACTAAGCTGCTAGCTAGTTAATTAACTACGTCTATTAAGGGTTTATACGGGCGCAGCCCGGGCTTAATAACAGGTCGGCCTTAACGGGGCTAAAGTAGTAGTTATACTACTATTTATGCTATAAGGTAGCTATTTAATTAAGCTACTGTATTAAACGGCGGTAGCGAGGGCAAAAGAAAACGAATTAACTAAGCTGCTAGCTAGTAAAAGAACTACGCTTATTAAGGGTCTATACAGGCGCAGCCCGGGCTTAATTTAAGGCCTAGCCCGTAATACTACCCCCTCTCTACCCCGCTTATCTTAAGGCGGGGCTAATAAGTCGTCTCCCTTAGCCGGCAGCTCTTAGTAGCTATAAGCCTAAGCCGTCCTTATTAGTGCGTCGGCAGGTCTTAAACTTAAGACCCTTTATTATAGCTTAGTTACTTATAACGGGTCGGCCTTAACGGGGCTAAAGTAGTAGTTATGCTACTATTCGTGCTATAAAGCAGCTATTTAATTAAGGTACTACGTGAAACGGCGGTAGTAAGGGCAAAAAAAGGCAAATTAACTAAGCTGCTAGCTAGTTAATTAACCACGCCTATTAAGGGTCTGTACAGGCGTAGCCTAGGCTTAATCTAAGGCTTAGCCCGTAATATTAATTAATATAAAATCTAATAATAAGCTAGTCCTCGTATTTTAATACTTAAGCTAATTCTTACTTAAGGTATACTATATCTTAAGCGTTAAAAACGTTATACCGCACGCTTTTTTACGTTGATTATACTAAGATAATAAGCTAGTATCCTTAAATTAAAAAGGGGAATTAAAACGTATTTAAAAAGATAAGACGATAAACTATATATTCTTATATATAAAAGTATTAATTAAATTACTACTCTGCTAAAAGACAATTAATAAATATATAAAAGATATATAGTAAGTAAAGATTATTATTTAGCTTAGCGATAAAGATAGTATCTTTTAATTTTTATTCTTTTAGTTATAAAGGTTACTATAATTTATAAAATATAATAAACGCTAGAGACTATATATCCTTAAGACTTAAATTAAGGAGATCGTTAAAGACGCTTATGCTAAATATTTTTATAATAGCTAAACCTATATATAGTAAAATCTATTTAAGAGCTTTTAAATCTTATAACTTAGTAAATATATAAATAAGGTTATAAATAGCTATAACGCTTACTATTATAACTAAACCGATTAAAGTAAGACGCTAAAGTAGCTTATCCTAATTTAAAGCCCGCTAGTTTAATACTATATAATAGCGATAAACTTTATTACTAAGCTCTTAGTAGTTTAAGCTAAATAATCTTTATAAAAAGATCTTATAAAGAACTTTTTTAATATCTTACTTACTATAACTAATAAATTCTTTAAGATATATTTCCTTATTTTAAGCAATAATTAGTTTATAGTAAAAAACTAAGTATTAATATTATATACTAAGCTACTCCGCGCTAATTAAAGGATTTTAAAAAGGATAATCTTTAACTAAAATATAAAGTTTACTTTAGTATTTTAACGGACTTTATAATAAGCTTTTTAATTAAAGCTTCTTATAATTACCGCTTAGCCTTTTTTATTAATAGCTTATTAAAAAGGCGAAACTAAATTATAAAAATCTCGCTACGATTCTTTACTACCGATTTCCCAAACCTATACTAAACTAATATATTAATTGCTTTTTAGTTTAGCCTTAATAATTCCTTCTTTTTAGTAATTTATATAGCCCTTAATAAGCCTATTATAAGGTTAAGAATAGATAATAGCTTGTAGTTTTTTAGTAACTACTTATACTTATAAGACTAAGAGGTTTTATAAAAAGAAGCTAAGTTAGCTATTATATATACTTAAGCTACTATAAAAAATAAATATAATAAAAAATACCGCCCGCTAAAATTTAAGGTTAGTAATTAAGTCTAGCTATAGCTTAATAAGGGTTATTATATTATAAATAGTAAACAAGCAAAGCTTGAAAAAAATATACTAAGCTATTTAAAGTTATTACTAAAGTAAGATAGCTTATATACTAATTAAATATAAAAAGGTCTTTTAATATCTTTTTAGTTATTTTAGTAGTATAACTACGCTTAGTAAATAAGCTAGCTATATACTTAAGCTTAGTTTAAAATAAAAGAATACTTTATTTAAATAAGTAAGAAGTAAAATAAATCCTATAAAGCTATATAATAAGGAAAGGCGGTAAAAGGCTAAGGAAGGAGTTTTTTATAGCTTAAAAAGGCTAGCTAAGTAGCTATAACTTATAAGTAAATAAAAAAGCGGTCTTCTTATTAAACGTTATAAAAGCCTTCGAAAAAGTATAAAAGGAGTTAGTTATTTAAGTAGTTTAAATAAAAGTATAACGCGCAGTACTTATAACTTAATATAAAACTCTTTAACTAAGAGAATAAAGCGGTTAAGCTTAAGTATAAGACTTAAAAGCTACTATAAGTTATAAGAAACTATAACTTATTATGCTTAAGGTAATTAGTTATTTTAATAACAATATACCGCTATTTACTTTAAGTAATAAGGTCTTTTTAGCTTTATAATATACTTATTTAAATTCTCTTTACCGCATACTATCTTTTCTTTCCTTTTTTCCTTTTATAATTATATTCCCTTTTACTAGTAGCTTTAGCCCGCTATACCTTACTTACTTTTATATATATAACCTTTTTTACTTTAAGCTTACGATCTTTATACTCCCGTTTTAAGTCCTTTTATCGTTTAACGTCTTAAATAGCTAAGACTAGCTATTTTATAACTAATTTTTTAGCCCGCTTTTTTATAAGCCTTTATACCTTTAATAAAAAGGATATAAGTAGGCGCTTATACTTTATAAAAACAAGCCGGCTATTTTATATAGCTTTAAGTCCTTTAGCGAAAGTTAAAACCTTTAAGTTTAAGCTTTTATAAAAACTTACGCCGCTTTTTATAACCGCGCTTAAGCTAATAAATTTAACTTAAATTACGGTACTTTAAAGGATAGCTTATATTACCCTTTTTAAATACTTAACTTAAATAACTTATTTTCTACCTTATACTATAGCGTTGTTTAAATAGCCGGTTTTATAGTAACTTAGCTAAACCTTTTACTTAGCTTTTACTATTTATAACGGGTCGGCCCTAATAGGGCTAAAGTAGTAGTTATGCTACTATTTGTTACTGCGGGGCAGCTATTTAATTAAGCCACTGCGTTAGACGGCGGCAGCGAGGGCAAAAGAAGACGAATTAACTAAGCTACTAGCTAGTTAATTAACTACGCCTATTAAGGGTCGGTTGTACGGGCGCAGCCCGGGCCTAATCTAGGGCCTAGCCTATAACACTATTTAAAAGCCCCCGCCGCTTATATATATTTTAAAGTATAGCTAGAAATCTTTATTAATAAAATAACTAGCTAATATTTAATACCTTTAAGTTAGCTAACCTTATTATAGTCTTAAGACTTATAGTAGCTATTATAGTTAGCGGAAACCCACTTTAGCTAAATAACTAAAATAGTATCTATACTATCTTTAATTATATATTTAAAGCTTAGCTTAATTAGTTTATAGCTAGGTTTATAGCGGTATTTTAAGCTATTGTAGCTAAAACCTTATCTCGCTTTATATATAGTCTAGCCCGTGCTATAAATTCCCCTTTTTAGCTTATAGCTACTATAAGCTTTAAGAACTTATTTAGTTTTACTTAAGGAATACTCTTTCCCCTTATTACTATACTTAGCTCGGCTATATAAAAGCGTATAAGCGCCTTACTATAATCTATCCGCTATCCCTCCTTAACTAAAGGAGATAATAATAACTAGCTTTATAATATATTCCGCCGCTTAATCTTATAAGAGCTACTAGTAGTAATTAATACGATCCTTAATAAGCTTAGCTTCGTAGGCCTATACTTTAGCAATAAGATTATAATAATTAAAAGTTTCCGCTTAGCTATAAACTATACTAAGTTTTACTTATAAGCCTTCGAAAAGTTAAAAATCGACTTAACTTTAACTTAAGCAATAAAATTCTTAAGCTTTAATATCTACTTTATTAGCTATACTAACGACGCGCTTTATATTCTTACCTTTAAGGCCCCTTTTATAAAGAGGTTCTTTAAGACTATTAAATATATTTTAAACCTTAAAGGTAAGGAGTAAAGTATTAAAGCTATTAAGGACCTTATTACTTGCTTTTAAGCGGGAATATAAATATTTAATACTTTAGTGCTAACTATACTTATTAATATTAGTAAGACGGCTTACTCTTACTTTAATACCTCCTTAGTAACTAAATACGCGTTAATTAACGGAAAGGTATAAGTAATAGCGCTATATAAAAAAAACAATAAGTTAAAAAGCTTAGCGATAAAAAACAAGGGATAGTTATAATAGCGGTAGTAAGTAAGATATAATATCTTGCTTATAAGCGGCTTATAAGGCTAGTAAGGAGGAGAAAAGGCTTAGTAAATAATTAAAAATAAAATAAAGGGTAAGTAAGATAATAATATAAAATAAGGCCTAAATAAAGCAAGTTTCTTATAATATATCCCGCTAAAGAAATCGAATATTTCTTAGTATAAAGACTTTTTACTGCTTAATAAGTGCTTAGATATACGCTTTAAAAAAAGTTTAAAACCTTATTATAAGTTTTAACTAAACGCGCTAATTACTTTAATAAAAAATAAAGATATATAACTAAATAAGTAATAAGGATTTATAATAAAGCCGCTTACTTATTATCTTAAGCTACTTGGCTACTATTAGCTTAATAGGCCGAAAAAACTATTAAAAGAATAAAGATAGCATGTTATTAATATAGTATAAAGACGCTGCTAAAAAGCTATTACTTAGCGCCCTTTTTACTTTATTTTTACTTTAAAACTAATAAAGACGTTAGCTTTTCTTTCTTACTTAAAGGAGTTCTTATAGAAATTAAACGGCTATACTTAAATTCTTTACTTTACTCTTAAAAAACTTTATGGAATATTATAATAAGAACGCTTAAAAAACGCACTATAAAGGCTTATATAAAGAGATATAATAGATATTACTAGTTAAACCCCGCTAAGGTTTTTAAGATATAACTATAAAGGCTTAAAAGCTTATTTAATTATAATTTATAATGTTTTTAACTATAAAAGATACTATAAAAACTATTAAGCGGAGTTTATTAGTAGCTTTAAAGGATATTTAAGGATTTCCGCGGGATATCTTAATTATAGTTTAACCCGTTTTTAATTATAAAAGCACTTTAAAAGATATAAGATAGACTTTACCGCGATTTTTAAAGGATATTTTAGGATATTTAAGGGATTTCCTTAATTATAGTTTATAGTATTTTTAACTAGGCTTATATTAAGTTTATTAAGTCATTTTATAAGGATATTTATAGTTTATCTATATACTAATAATAAATAAAAGAATAGTATAGTTAAAGATCCTTAAAATTAGCTTAAAGTACTAAGTATAAAGTAGCTAGCTATGCTTTAAAGAGAAGATAAGCTTTTTACTATTTTTAAACCTTTATATACGTTTATATATAGTAATTAGTCCGTTATACTAGCTTAATTAATAGTAATTAGTTTATAGTACTAGCCTTAACTAGCGGTAATTAGTTTATAGTACCGGCCTTAACTAGCGGTAATTAGTCCGCGCCTTATCCCCTTATCCTTATACTATAAGGCGTAGTACTTAGTATAATCCCGCACTTATTTTATAGCGGTAAAAGCTTAGGATAAGGTAAAAAACTATTACTTAAACTACTTATAATGTTTTATTAGTACTTATAGCTAGCTAGACCTTTAAATCCCCCTCTCCTTTTTAGAGGACTATAAACCCGCTTTATTATAAGCGCGGAAACGCTTTAAGTAACTAAAAAAAGATAAGTAAACGCTATTAGCCCCGCTAGCTAAGGCTTAAGAAGTAATCGCTAACTTAAGTAATATTAAACAGTATATAAGGTTACGGAGCGCGTTGCTCTTAACTTAAGTTATTACCTTATCTTAAACGATAAACTTTACCTTAACACTTTATATATAATATTAAAGGTCCTTTATTAAAATATATAAAACAGATAGAAGCTAGCACGACTAGCCCTTAACTACTACGCTAAGTATAATATAATAGCGCTTTTAGAAGTAAGGAAAATATAAGGTATAACGGCCTTAGCTTTAAAAGGCGTATTATACTAACTAGTTTATAAAGAGGGCCGTAACGCAATATATATTTATAAGAAGTATAATATAAGGATATAGGTACTATAAACCGGATATAACTTAAAAGAAAAAACCTTTAATAATAGTATAAAGTTAAGGTCTTTATACTTATTAAAAAAGGAATATAGATAAGCTTAGCTAAGGCTATAAGAGAAGTTAATAGCTAAGGCCCGCTAGTCTTAGTTAAGGACTTTAATATTTACTACTTACTTTAAGACGCTTATAACTAGACCTTTAATAAAGCAAAACAATTTATTAAAAAGGCCGCGTAGCTTTAGCTTAAGCTAACTATACTAAGGGGTAAATATATATATTTCTTTTATAAGTATAAAGATAGTATAATTAACCTTATATAAGTTATAGTAAAGATAGCTATATAGTTTATTAGCTTAAACTTAAACTTTATAAGGTTTAATTATATCTTATAAGTAGTCTCGCTTAAGATAAAAGTAAGGTTAAGGGAGATATTTACTATACCGAGGTAAAAGGAGGTAGAAAAGAAAAGGGAATTAAGGAGCGAATAGGTGTAGAAGAGAGCAGGCTTGTAGCTACGAGTAAGGGGATTATAAAGATGTAAAAAGTGTGCGAAAAGGTGAAGAAATGGGTGAGATGTGTGTATATAAGGTTGATGATCTATTTAAGGTTAAGGGGGGACTAAGGCTTCCTTATATAGACAATTCCTAAGCTATAAGTGACTTAAGTGATTTAGAAAAGAGCCCCCTGTCTAGCGCAGTTATACATAGTGGGCTAATAGCTGTTATTGGGTTAATATTATATTTATAAGCCTAGGGATTAATCCCGTAAGGAATACGAGGTGGCGTAGCGACTTAGCACGGATCATGCATATAGTCTCCACATACACCTCTTCCTAATCTACTTATATCTTGCTTATATATAGGTGGGATAATATAAGGAAATATGTATAGTATGTTAGATTGTATAGCGGATTTAATGTATATTTTAGCGTATTTATGTTATGTGTTATTTATGCTGTATTTAGCCTATAGGCTGCGGGAGAGTATATTTTACTCTCTTATAGCCTCCCTTAAAGGGTACTTATAGTATATAAGTGCGCTTTAAACATACTAACTAAAGTGGAGTAAAAAACCTTTAAATTAGGAAAAA
>JAPEBW010001624.1:0-21145 GCA_027405785.1 Ophiocordyceps robertsii | reverse complement strand
ACTAGCGAAGCTTTAAGAAAGACGCACTAGGCCGTTTAAGGTTACCGCTAAAGTAAGATAGCTCGTATACCGGCTAGATATAAAAAGGTCCTTAAATATTTATCCGGTCGTTTTAGTAGCATAACTATAACTAGCGGATAAGCTAGTTATATACTTAAGACCGGTTTAAGATAAAAAGATACCTTACTTAAATAAGTAAGAAGTAAAACGAATCCTATAAAGCCGTATAATAAAAAAAGGCGGCGGAAAGCTAAGGAAGGAGTTCCTTATAGCTTAAAAAGGCTAGCTAAGCAGCTATAACTTATAAGTAAACGAAAAAGCGGTCTTCTCGCTAAAGATCGTAAAAGCCTTTAAAAAGGCATAAGAGGAGTTAGCTACTTAAGTAGTTTAAACGAAAGCATAACGCGCGGCCTTTATAACTTAATACGAAACTCTTTAACTAAGAGAATTAAGCGGTTAGGCTTAAGTATAAGACCTAAAAGCTACTATAAGTTACGAAAAACTATAACTTACTACGCTTAAGGTAATTAGTTATTTTAATAATAATATACCGCCGTTTACCTTAAGTAATAAGGCCTTTTTAGCCTTATAGTATACTTATTTAAATTCTCTCCGCCGCCCGCCCTCTCTCTTTTCTTTTCTTCTTTTTATAACTATATTTCCCTTTACCGCTAGCTATAGCCCGCCGCACCTCGCCTACTCCTATATACATAACTTTCTTTACCTTAAGCCTATAATCCTTATACTTCCGTTCTAAGTCCCTTTATTGTCTAACGTCTCCCGTAACTAAGACTAGCTATTCCGTAACTACTTTTTTAGCCCGCTTTCCTATAAGCCCCTACGCCTTTAATACGAAAGATATAAACGAGCTCTTAAGCTTTATAAAAACGAGGCGGCTATCCTCCGTAGCTTTAAGTCCCTTAGCGAGAGCTAGAACCTTTAAGTTTAAGCCTCCGCATAAACCTACGCCGCTTTTTATAGCCGCGCTTAAGCCGATAGATTCGACTTAAACTACGGTACTATAAAGGACGGCCTATACTACCCTCTTTAAATACTCGACTTAAACGACTCGCCTCCTAGCTTTATGCTATAATAAGGTCTAAACGGCCGGTTTCGCGGTAACTCCGCTATACCTCTCGCTTAGCTCCTACTATTTAAAAGCCCCCGCCGCCTATATATTTTTTAAAGCGTAGCCGGAAATCTTTATTAGCGGAATAACTAGCTAATACTTAACGCCTTAAGGTTAGCTAACCTCGCTATAATCTTAAGATCTATAGTAGCCGCTATAGCTAGCGGAAACCCGCTTTAGCTAAACGACTAAAACGATATCCGCGCCGTCTTTAACTATATATCTAAGGCCTAGCTTAACTAGTTTATAGCTAGGTTTATAGCGGCGTTTTAAGCGACTACGGCCGAAACCTTATCTCGCTTTATACGTAGTCTAGCCCGTACTATAAAATCCCCTTCTTAGCCTATAGCCGCTATAGGCCTTAAAGACCTATTTAGTCCCGCTTAGCGAACGCTCTTCCCGCCTGCCGCTACGCTTAGCCCGGCTATATAAAGACGTATAAGCGCCTTACTATAGTCTATCCGCCGTCCTTCCTTAACTAAAGGAGATAGCGATAACTAGCCTCGCGATATATTCCGCCGCCCGATCTTATAAGAGCCGCTAATAGTAACTAATATAATCCTTAATAGACTTAGCTTCATAAGCTTATACTTTAGCGATAAGATTATAATAATTAAGAGTTTCCGCTTAGCTATAAACTACGCTAAGTTCTACTTATAGGCCCGCGAAGAGTCTAAACGCGACTTAACTTTAACCTAAGTAATAAAGTTCTTAGGCTTTAATATCCGCTTTATTAGCTATACTAACTACGCGCTTTATATTCTCGCCCTTAAGGCCCCCTTCGTATAAAAGTTCTTTAAGACTATTAAGTATATTTAAAACCTTAAAAGTAAGGAGTCGGGCATTAAGGCTATTAAGGACCTTATTACCCGCTTTTAAGCGGGAATATAAATATTTAATACCTTAGTGCTTACTATACTTATTAATATTAGCGGGACGGCGTACTCTTACTTTAATACCTTCTTAGTAGCTAAACGCGCGTTAGTTAGTAAAAAGGTATAGGTAGTAGCGCTATATAAGAAGGATAATAAGTCGGAAAGCCCGGCGATAAAGAGCGGGGGATAACTATGATAGTAGCAATAAGTAAGATATAATATCTCGCTTATAAGCGGCCTATAAGGCTAGTAAGTAAAACGGGAGACTTAGCGGAGGATTAAAAAACGGCGTAAGAAGGGTAAGTAGGATAATAATATAAGATAAGGCCCGAATAAAGCTAGTCTCTTATAATATATCCCGCCGGGGAACTTAAGCATACCCCGGCGCGAAGACTCCTTACTACTTAGTAAGGGCCCGAATATACGCCTTAAAGGAGAGTCGGAAAAACATTACTATAAGTTCTAGCTAAACACGCTAATTACCTTAATAAGGATAAAGCCGTACTACTAAATATAAAGTAAGGACTTATAATAAAGCTATTTACTAACTATCTTAAGCTACTTAGCTACTATCGGCCGGATAGGCTAATAAAACTATCGGAAGGATAAGGACGGCGTACTACTAATATAGCATAAAATCGCCACTATAAAGCTATTACTTAGCACCCCCTTTACTTTATCCTTACTTTAAACCGATAAGGACGTCGGCTTTTCTTTCTTACTTAAGGGAGTTATTACGGAATCTAAACGGCTATGCCCGGACTCCTTACTTTACTTTTAAGGAAGCCCTATAGAACCCCGCGACGGGAACGCTTAAAGCACGCACTACGAAGGCTCGCCTAAGGAGATACGATAAATATTACCGGTCGGACCCCGCTAAGGTTTCTAGGATATAACTATAGATAGTTAAGAGCCTACTTAACTATAGTTTACGATATATCTAACTATAGGAGATACCGTAGAAACTATTAAGCGGATTCCGCTAGTATCTTTAGGGGATTTCTAAGGATTTCCGCGGGATATCTTAATTATAGTTAGACCTATTTTTAACTATAGAAGCACCCCGGAAGACACGGGATAAACCTTATCGCGATTTTTAAGGGATATCTAAGGATATTTAAGGGATTTCCCTAACTATAATCTATAGTATTTCTAACCGGGCTTATACTTAGTTTATTAAGCGATTCTATAAGGATATCTACGGTTTACTCTATATACTACGGATAGTATAGTTAAAGATCCTTAAAATTAGCTTAAAGAACTAAGTATAAAGTAGCTAGCTATGCTTTTAAGAAATAAATAAGCTTTTTACTATTTCTAAACCCTTATATACGTTTACGTGCGGTAATTAGTTTATTATACCGGCCCGACCGGCGGTAATTAGTCCGTAGTACCGGCCCCGACTAGCGGTAATTAGTCCGTAGTACCGGCCTTAACTAGCGGTAATTAGTCCGCGCCCTATCCCCTTATCCTTACGCCGTAAGGCGTAGTAAGAACTAAAGCCCTTTAGTTATTCTTATCCTTATAATAAGCTTACTAAGAGCTATATAAATTACTAAGGAAAAGGAATTATTAAGGCTAAACTAAAAAGCAATTAGTATATTAGTTTAGCATAAGTCTAGGAAATCGGCGGTAAAGAATTATAGCGCGATTTTTATAGTTTAGTTTTGCTTTTTTAATAAGCTGTTAGTTTATAAGTACTAAGCGGTAAATATAAAAAGCTTTTATTTAAAAGCTTACTATAAGGTCCGCTAAAATACTAAGGTAAACCTTATATCTTAGTTTAAAATTATCCCCTTTAAAATCCCTTAATTAGCGCGGAGTAGCTTAGTATATAACGCTTATACTTAATCTTCCGCTATAAACTAATTATTACTTAAAATAAGGAGATATATTCTTAAGAATTAATCGGTTATAGTTAATAAGGTATTTAAGAAGTTCTTTATAGGATCTTTTTATAAGGATTATTTAGCTTAAACTATTAAGAGCTTAGTAATAAAGTTTATCGCTATTATTTAGTATAAAACTAATAAGCTTTAAATTAAGATAAGCTACTTTAGCGTCTTACTTTATTTAGTTTAGTTATAATAGTAAGTATTATAGCTATTTACGACCTTGTTTATATATTTACTAAGCTATAGGATTAAAAAGCTTTTAAATAAATCTTATTATATATAAGTGCGGCTAATATAAAAATATCTAGCGTAGGCGTCTTTAACAATCTCCTTAGTATAAGTCTTAAGGATATATAGTCTCTAGCGTCCGTTGTTTTCTATAAAGTATAGTAATCTTTATAACCGGAGGAATAAAGGTTGAAGGATACTATCTTTATCGCTAAGCTACGCTATAATCTTTACTTACTATATATCCTTTATATATCTATTAATAAATTTTTAGTAGCGCGGTAATTTAATTAATACTTTTATATAAAAAAATATATAGTCTATTATCTCGTTTTCTTAAATACGTTTTAATTCCCTTTTTTAGTTTAAGGATACTAGCTTATTATCTTAGTATAGTAAACGTAAAAAAGCGTTTAATATAACGTTTTTAACGCTTAAGATATAGTATACTTTAAGCGGGAATTAGCTTAAGTATTAAGATATAAGGACTAGCTTATTATTAGATTTTATATTAATAAAGAATAGGGATTTTTAATATACGATTTTATAGGTGCTTATATAGTCGGTAAAGATAAATACTTATAGCGTTTTTTTATAGATAGTATTATAGTGCGTAATTAATAAACTGCTTATATTAAACTAGCTACTTTAAGTTCTATAAGCTAGTCTTAAGGCTCTTCGCCTTAAAGGGCGCGGCTTAAGTAAATAATAAGCTAAACCTTAGTTTAAACTAGTAGCGTCTTTTTATCTTGTTTTTTACCTTCCTTTAAGTAAAACGCAATAGTCGCTACTTTATATTCTTAAGATATATCGATTTAAATAAATAGATATTAAGTAAGGTTAAAGTAATAAATCGTTTAAGGCTTAGTAAGTTTTTTAATTAGATTTACGAAGGCCTTTTCTTCTTTAAAAGTAAGCTAAAAAGCGGCTTTCGTAGTATATTAAGCCCGTTCTTAGCCCCTTAAGGGGACTTCCTCTTTTTACCTTACTTAAAGTAGCTTTATCTTTTGTTTTTATAAGATATTAACTTTCTTAGTAAAATACGGGACTATATTACGTAGCTACTTAATAAGGCCGATCTATTACTTAAGCTATAAAAGGTTCTTTAAGAACGCAATATCCTTTAAAGCTTATATATATTCGTTTATATTTTTTAAGCTAATAGCGTTTACTTTAAATCTAAAAAGCTGCTACGCTTTACGGCGTAAGGATAGCGGGATAAGGCGCGGACTAATTACCGCTAATTAAGGCCGGTACTACGGACTAATTACCGCCGGTTAAAGCCGGTACTATAAACTAATTACCGCCGGTTTAGCTAATATTACGGACTAATTACTATATATAAACATATATAAGAGTTTAGAAATAGTAAAAATCTTCTCTATTCTTTAAGGCATAGCTAGCTACTTTATACTTAGTTCTTTAAGCTAATTTTAAGGATCTTTAACTATACTATCCTTTTATTTATCGTTAGTATATAAATAAACCGTAGATATCCTTATAAAATCGCTTAATAAACTAAGTATAAGCCCGGTTAAAAACATTATAGACTATAGTTAAGAAAATCCCTTAAATATCCTTAGATATCCCTTAAAAATCGCGATAAGGTTTATCCTATATCTTTTAAGGTGCTTCCTTAGTTAAAAACGGGTCGAACTATAGTTAAGATATCCTGCGGAAATCCTTAAATATCCTTTAAAGATACTAGCGGAAACCGCTTAGTAGTTTCTATAGTATCTTTTATAGTTAAAGACGTTATAAGCTATAATTAGACGTTATAAACTATAGTTAAGTAAGCTCTTAACCCTTTGTGGTTATATTTTAAAAACCTTAGCTAGGTTTAACTAGTAATATTCGTCGTATCTCCTTAAGCGAGCTTTTATAGTACGTACTCCGGGCGTTCTTATCGCGGGGTTTTATAGGGCTCTTTAAGAGTAAAGTTATAATATAACGGGAGGGGTTGCCGTCGCACTAATAGATAAAGGGCCGCTAGTAACACCTAACGGTATTACTGCCTTTTACGCTAGCTTTATAAGGCAACCGCACTACTAGTCTTACGGGGCACCCCCCGCTTAGCTACTAGCTACCTTATAAAGGTAAGGAGTTTAAGTATAGCTGTTTAGATTCCGTAATAAGAGCTATATAAATAGGTATATTAAGAAGGACTTGAGTTTAAATAAAGTAATATTATAGTTATAGAAATCGCGGAATATAGCCTTTAAATATTAAAGGTATTCTTCGGCTATATTAAAGTAAATAATAATATTATTAATATAAGCTGCCGCGTATTTTTAGTATTTATAAAAGACGTTATTAATAAACTTTAAAATATATACTAAGGAGTTCTTAAAGCTTATAAGTATTATTTATAATCTTTTTAGCTTATAATAGCTTATAACTATAAACCTTTTTTAATAGTCTTAGTAAACTAAAAACTAGTAAAAAAACGATTATACGTTTACTATATTAATAAACTTCTTTCTTTAAAGGCGTTTAATTATATTACTTTAAAGGGGTATTAAGTAAGCGTTTAAAGTAATAATAGCGTTAATCCCCTATTAGTTTATAACTACTTATCCCTTTTCCTTTCCGTTTACCGTCTTTTATACTATAAATACTAGCGCCGTAAATAAAGTTAGCTTATAAACTTATTTTAATTAGCCTTATAAAGTTAGCTAGCTAAATATTATATTTACTACCTTCTTATCCTTATTACTTAATAAGTATAATCTTAATACGACTTATTAATATTGCTATTCTTTTACTAAAAGAATATATATATATTTAAATTTATTTATATATACTACTCCTTTATTCTTTTAAAGATAAGGAAACGATAAAAGGATATCTTAGACTTTTAATACGTATTTTAAGTCCTTAGCGTAGATTTAAAGGTCTTTATTAATAGTAAGTTTAAGTAAGTCTTTAGTTTAGCCGATTCTAAGCTTATAGTTTATTATAAGATCCTATTATAAAAAGTCCTTAATAAGGTTTATCCTATCCGGATTTTTTATAAAGGCTTCCGCTAAGGGAGTAAAAGTATTAACCTCTTAATATAGCTAAAACTACTTATTAAAGTCTATAATTATCCTTACTTCTTATCCTTAGCGGAGTACTAGTAGTTCTTTAAAATAGTTTATCGCTATAAAGCTCTTATAATCTTATATTATTATCTAAGCGAGCTTAAGGTTATTAAGGAAAAATATTACATTATGCTTTAATAGCGGCGCCTAAACTTATATAAGTAAGGTATAGCTAAAACTAGCTAGAATTATTATAGTAATTAAGTAAATTATATATTTATATATCCTTAGTCTTAGCTAAACTATCTTAACTTTAGCTTTAATCCTTTTATAAGCCCTATTTTATAAGACTAATATAAAGTTAATAAGGTCCTTTTAATAAAGAACTAAAAAGTCTTAGCTAAGTAATATATTAGCCGCTAAGCGTTTTATTATTTTAGCGCTAATCCTTACTTTTATAACTATAAGGCTACTATTTAGCCTTCTTAGTATATATACGGTAAATTCTACGTATTTAATTATAGCTATCCTTTTTACTTCTTAAATAGGAATTCGTAAAGAGGAGTTTATAGTTATATCTTAAAAAGTCTTTACTAAGTTAGCTTAAATAAGGCTTTAGTTTACCTTAGTATTTATATAGACTTTAATACCTATCCTAAGCCTTTCTTTTCCGTAGATTAATAAGCATACGTAGGTAAATTATAATAGCTTATTAAGGCTTAATAGCTAAACGTTAAGGAAAGCCTTAACTATTTAAAGGCTTTATAGCTTTTAAATAACTACTTACTATACTAAGCTATATCTTTATATAGCAATATCTTAGTTAAGGTTAAGAGGGTGTTTATCTTTAATATATTAATAAAGTTTATTCTTTAAGTAGAATACTTTATTATAAATTCCGTATACTTTATTAGCCTTTAAAACTAAGTTTATTATAATATAAATTACGGTTTCCTTTAAGCTTTTATCGGTATCCGATTAAGCTCTTTTTATATCGTACTTTTTATCTTTTAAATACTCGTTAGTCTTTATTATAGTTCCTTCCTTAGTTATAAAGTATACCCGCTTTAGCTTTAGCGTTAGTAAGTATAAAGTTTTAAAGGTTCTTTCTCTCTTAAGCTAAAAGACCTTACCTTATATTCTTAGCTATTTAAATAGGTTTCTCCCTTAACTTAGTAAGTGCTATAAGGCTTATAGTATATCCGCCTTTACTAAGCGGTTTAAGAATATAACCCGCGGCCTTAGCAAGCCCTTAATAAATAGCTAAGGCGTCTTAAACTATCTTTTAAGTACGTATAAGGGATAGCTAATTAGCCCTCGCCTTTTTATAAGTTAGACTTATTTCTTTTATGCTAATAAGTGCTATTAATATCCTTAAGTCTATTTAACTTATAGCTTAAAAGAAATTTCCTTATATTTATTAATCTCTTTATTAATATCCTTATTTCTTATTAAATATTATAATGATTCTTATAAAGAAACGTTTAGCTTTTAATAAATTATTATAGTTAAGTAGTTTAGCTAATAAAGCGCAGCCCTAGCTTTATATTATAAGCGTAATATTTAAGACTTAAAGTTTAATCTTATTATTATATCTTTAATAGTAAAGTGCTTTTTATTAAGTGCTTATATTATTATATTTAAGCGGATTCCGAACTATCTTTATAAAGCGGAGATTTATTAGCTTAGTTTAATGCTTAGCTCGCTAAGTTCCTTTTATTATAGTTTTAAGAGGTCCTTAAAATACTATTTTACTATACTTCTTTAAAAAAAAGGGCAATTAAATAGATTATTCGTTTTTATAAGCCTTACTTTTATAAGCGTTTAGTAGATAAAGTTAATAAAACAGTCTACTCTTTAAAATATACTAGCCTTATTATTTTCTTAAATTTTATTAAAGAATACTTTTAAAGGTCTTAATAAGTTAAATCTCCTTATATCTTTAGCTTATAATTAAGGCTTTTCTTAAGGCTTAGTAAGCGCGTTTTTTTAGTACTTAAAGGAGACTAAAGAATTATTTATTTAATATTACTACTATATTTATTAAAAGGCTTAAAGCTATACTTAATCTTAATATCTACGCGCTAAGTATAGATAGGTTTAGCTTACTAAAGGTATTGCTTACTATATCCTTATTGCTTATTAATAAGGTCTTAGTTTTAACACTCTCGCTAAGCGCTTAACCTTTTATTTTATACGTATCTTATTAAAGGTTAGAGCAGCAGCGAGATTGTGGGGAAATTAGGAGATTACGTTAATACACGTAATAAAGGAGTCGATGTTATATAAGGTAGGATTTAGCTAGAATTAATTAATAAAGAAATAATTGCGTAAGTGCTTATAGAATCTCTAGCTATTTAATAGCGGGAGATTCGCCTCTTATAGATAAATATAAGGGAACGGAGTAATATATCCGGACCGGCCTTTAAGCGGTCTTAAAGCCCGAGAAATATTAATCTTAAAGCATTTTACTCTGTAGCTAGATATCCCTTCTTTATACGGCAATTCGTATTTAAAGTTAGTTAAGGTTAGTTTAAGTCTAAGCGGATCCTTATTTTATCTAGCTACCTTAACCTCCTTAGTTCTGTATATAACGTTAAAGATATTGTATAAAGACATAAGAACTTAGAAAACAACGAGCCGAAGTAAGGCTATTTAATACGGGTCTTTATTTAATTTATATACACCCCTATACTTAGCTAATTAAGTAAGGATTAAATAGCTAATTTATTAAAGTAGTAAAATCACTCTCTTACATATCTTAAAATCCGGTATACTATAAGGCCCTTAACCTAAAAGGCTTTTTTTTATTAATTAAGAGTCCCGAAAATGCCTTAATTAGCACGGCTATAATAAATAAAGCTAAACGGTAATACTAAACTAAGAAACTACTAAGTATTCTTTAAAGCGGATTTCCGGTTAAGGCCCTTAAACTAAACTTTATTAGTAGTATATAATAAAAATATCCGCTAAGCTTATCGTCTTAAGGAAAAGGTAACTTTATTATAAGCTTAATTTAAAGGGTATTTAGAAAGTAAGGAGCCGGATAGTTTTAAAGTAAGCTTATCCTTACTTCTTTTATTTAAAGGATAATTAATCGGTTTAAGTAATACTAAATTTCGTTTACTTAATCGTATAAGTTTTATTATTTTATAGTCTATCTTTTCTTAGTATTTTAAAAGCGGATTACCTTTTAAAAGGTAGTAGTCTTAACTTAGCTAAGTAAGACTTATTTTACGTTTTATTAAGCTTTATAAGCTATCGCGGTATAGTACTTTAAAAAAGGTAAGTATTACGGGCTATGCTATAGGAAGAGCTGTAGTTATACTATAGCGAACGACCCGGAGTCGGGCCAACGTGTAGCTAAAGTCGCATAGGACGCCACCCAAACTCGGCCTAAGTTCGACCCGAACTTAACCTAAGTACGGGCCACCTAAGCGACCCCTATAAAGTACGAAGCCACGTAGCTTGGATAGAGATTTCCCCCTTCCCTCTCTAGCTTTAGATAAACAATTATTCGGCTACGTGCTACTAAACTAAGTGTACGCAGGCCCTTAATAAGGGAGATTATTAAACCGGTATACTTAGTAGGCCACGGCTTTTTCCGCTTTTACGGCCTACTTATCTTAAAGTTTTATTATAAGCGCGTTAAGGAAAAGGTGCTAATTATTAAGGTTAAACTTAAAGGCTAATAAGAGCTTTTTATTAAAGAAAATATCGTTTAGTATTTAACTTCTTATAAAATAAGTCCTTAATCGTGCGATATAGTCTCTTTTAGCTTAGTTAATATTAAAAGGATTTCTATTTAAATAGGTAGGAATAATTACTATTTACTATGCTTTATAGCGTAAAGATAAGGGGATAAAGCGCGGACTAATTACCGTTAGTTAAGGCTAGTACTATAAACTAATTACTACTAATTAAGGCCGGTACTATAAACTAATTACCGCTAATTAAGCTAGTATAATAAACTAATTATAATATATAAATGTATATAAGAGTTTAAAAATAAGAAAAAGCTTATTTATTCTTTAAGGTATAGCTAGCTATTTTATACTTAGTTCTTTAAGCTAATTTTAAAGATCTTTAACTATACTATTTTTTTATTTATTATTAATATATAGATAAACCGTAAATATCTTTATAAAATTACTTAATAAACTAAGTATAAGCCCGGTTAAAAATACTAAAAACTATAGTTAAGGAAATCCTTAAAATATCCTTAAATATCCTTAAATATCCTTTATAAATCGTAGTAAAGTTTATCTTATATCTTTTAAAGTGCTTTTATAGTTAAAACGGGTCGAACTATAATTAAGATATGTTATAGAAATCCTTAAATATCCTTTAAAGAAACTAGCGGAATCCGCTTAATAGTTTTTATAGTATCTTTTATAATTAAAAATATTATAAACTATAGTTAAGTAAGCTCTTAAGCTTTTATAGTTATATCTTAAAAACCTTAGTAAGGTCTAATTAGTAATATTTATTTTATCTCCTTAAGCAAGCCTTTATAGTATATACTTAAAGCGTTCTTATTATAAGGTTTTATAAGGCTCTTTAAAAGTAAAGTTAGGAGTTTAAGCATAGCCGTTTAAATTTTATAATATAGAATATCCTATAAAAATCCTTAAATATTCTTTTAAAATATTAACGGAATCCGCTTAAGAGTTTTTATAGTATTTGTTATAGTTAAAAATATTATAAACTATAATTAAATAAGCTTTTAAGCTTTTATAATTATATCTTTAAAACTCTAGCGGGGTCTAACTAGTAATATCCATTATATCTCTTTAAGTAAACCTTTATAGTGCGTGCTTTAAGCGTTTTTATTATAAGGTTTTATAAAGCTCCTTAAAAGTAAGGTAAAGAGTTTAAGCGTGTCTTTTTAGATTTTATAATAGTTTATTAAGTTATTTTATAAAGATGTTTATAGTTTATCTATATACTAAAAATAAATAGTAAGATAAGATAGTTAAAGATCCTTAAAATTAGCTTAAAAGACTAAGTATAAAGTAGCTAGTTATACTTTAAAGAAAAACTAAGCTTTTTACTATTTTTAAACCTTTATATATATTTATATATAGTAATTAGTTTATTATACTAGCTTAACTAGTAGTAATTAGTTTATAGTACTAGTCTTAACTACTAGTATTTAGTCCGTAGTATTAGCCTTAACTAGTAGTAATTAGTCCGCGCTTTATCCCTTTATCTTAATATTATAAAGCGTAGCACTACTTAAATTATAAGCGATAAAAGCTTAAACTAAACTAAGCGATTTTAGTAGCACCTTTATAAGCTACTATAAGTTACTTAGCTATTAAGCTTTATATATTACTTATAAACTAATAAAGGCTTAAAACTTATTAACTAAAAGGTATAAGTATACTTATAAGCTATAATAGCTTAAAGCTAAGCGGACTAAAACTACGAGCTCCTTATTATATAGCTCGCCTTAAATAGTAAGCTTTAAGCGTTTATTAGCATAACCCCTTTCTTTATATTATATACCTTTAAACCCCCCCCCTTAATTTTTTAAGTAGCGGATATAGCGGCGGAATAATATCCGGCCGCTTCGCTAAAAGCTTAAGCTACTTACTTTATTTAAAAGCTTAAAAAGACTATAAACTACTACTTGTTAGCTATAGCGGCGGCCGTATAAAACTAAAAGCGGCACGCTAAGAAGTTTAAGTCTTTAGTAAAGAGCTTTATATTAAAGAATAAGGTTTAGTTAAATCTTTTTAACTATTAGTTTAGCCGCTTAAAGAAAAAGCTTAACTAACTATATATAAAGTTTATAATACAAAAGGTTATTATCCTATAAATAGTAAAGCTTTAAGGGTTACTTTTAAAGATTTATAATAAAATTAACGTTAACCTTTTACGCTAAGCGGCTTAAGACCCTTTACTTAAGTAAGTAGTTATAGACCTTTAACCCGCTATAACTTTCGTTAAAAAGGAGGAGGAGTTTATAGTTAAGGAGGTAAAAGCAGCCTATTAAAAAATAGTAAGTAAAGGTAAGCGGTAAGAAGTTCTTATTAAGTAGCGCGGCTACTAAAACTTAACTTAAGAGCTTATATAAGAGCTTATAAGCGCTATTATACTAAATAAGTTTAAAGTCTTTTATAAGCTAATAAGTAAAAATAATAAGCTTAGCAACTAGTAGCTTCTTTTTAAGCGGTAATAAAGGGGAAGCGGGGCGGAAAGAAACAATTAATAGCCCTTAAAATAATAATAAGAGGCATGCTAAGCTAAAGTTAATATTGTTATACTACTCTTAGTATAAAGCGAAGGGGGCTTTTATATAAAGGCCCGTAAACGCTACTAAGCTAATAGCGGTAAGAGCTCTTATTTATTCTTTATAAGTGATTAATAAGCCAGGCGGCAAAGTTAGACTAAAGTAAAAAGTAAAAGTTAAAAGAAAGTCCGCCCGCTTATAAAAAGCGACCTTAATTTAATTACTACTTAGCGCGTTTTATAAAGCGGAAAAAGGAAAAAGAGTTATATTTAAAAGCAGCTATAGCTTATATATCGTCCTTGTCCTCTTACTTAACGTCGTTTATATTATTGTCTTCTTCCTCCTTTTTATTATTATCGTTATCCTTTTTCTTAGCGGCGGCGGCGGCGGCCTTTAAGGCGCGGAGGCGACCCTTTATCCTAGATATCTAAGTAGCGGCGGCGGCAAAAACGTTAAATAAGGCGGCGGTAGCGGCGGGCGGAATAGTAGCGGCAGCGGTACGCTAAGCGGGGCGGGTAGCCGGGGCGGTGCCGGTAAAAAGGATAAATAAAAGCACCGTAAAAAGGGCGATAAAGGCGGTATTCCTAGCCGGGATAGTTAGCGCGGGTCGCTGCGGTAAGCGTAGTAAGAGGGGAGGAAAAAAAAAGCTAAACGGACTTACTTAAGTACTTTACCTATTCGCTTAAGTAAGTATAAGTAGCGGTAAGTAGCGGCAGCGGCTTATAGCTACGCCTTAGCCGCTTAAAAAGTAGCGTATATAGGCCTTATTATAAGCGGCGCTAAGTAATACTTACTACTTATACTAAGTTATAAGGTTAGCGTAAAGATATCGTATTAAGGAAAGCGGACTTATAGCGCTTAACTTAGCAGTCTTTAAAGTAGCGAGGGGGCTATTAAAAGGCGGCGTTACGGTGGCTAGCAATAGCGTAATTACTTATAAGGGCGTTATTAGCCTAAGTATAGCTAAGGAGGCGGCGGCGATAAAAGCGGCGGCGGTAACTTAAGTAGCGGTAGCAGTATAAGTACGGCGCCCTTAAGGCTTAAGGTCTTTAAAAAGGTTAAATATAAGTATTAATAAAGTAAATAATAAGGCTATATTATTTTTACGGAAGTTAGCTTAAAAGCTTACATACTATATTTTAAAAGGTAGTACTTATAATATTATTATTATTACTATTATTATTATTATTATCGCTATTACTACTATTATTACTATTACTAGTTTAAAGGGAAGGGAAAGAAAAAAGGGGGTTAAAAGTAAAGGGAAAAGGTATTTATGCCTTATAGTCCTTAGCTTAAGGCGTAGGTTAATACTAGTACTATAATAGCGGTTAAGCTACTTAATAAGCTATTAAAAGCAACTATAACAAGCGGTTTAATAGCTATTTAAGCTATAAAAAACAGGTAGCTTAATAGTAAGCGATGCTATTAAGCGCGCTATTATACGGGTTATATAAGCAAGGTATAGTATAAAAGGCCGCTTTATAGATAGTTAGATAGTTAAAAAAGGGCGCGATAAGCCTCTTAATAAGCTACTTAATAGATAGCCGGCTAATTAAAGATAAGTAATAGTCGCGGGCAGGGCTATTAAGCCTGCTATTATATAGACTATAAGGGGCTAAATAGGTAAGGCGCTTTAATATAAGCGTATGCCGGTTAGCTTTACTTATCGCGATGCGATTTTTCCTCTTAAACTACGGGGCTAGGCCCTTATAGCCAGGCGCGGCTCCCGGCCACGCTATATAGCTTAAAAAGCAAAGGCATTATATTAAAGTCTTTAACTTATAAGGTTATAAAAACTTAAGTTATAGCTTAAGCCTTATTATATAAAGAGGGCTTAAGACTATATATATAGATATAAACCTACTATATATAAATAAGCTTTTTATAGCTTATTATTATAATAATATAAACAGTACTTATATACTAGCCTTAACTTACTTTCTAATAAAAAGACCTCCTTTTATACTTTTATAAAGCTAGTAAAAGGCTTTTTTTATATGCTTTTATATGCTTTTATATACTAATTTATAACTTATACCTTATATAACTTATAAAGTTATTAAACTACTTTTTAAGCTAATAAAAATAGCTTATACTATCTTTCTTACTAGTTATAAGTAATATACTATTATAGGCTAGGCCTTAGATTAGGCCCGGGCTGCGCCCGTATAACCCTTAATAGGCGTAGTTAATTAACTAGCTAGTAGCTTAGTTAATTCGTCTTTTTTTGCCTTACCGCCGCTTAACGTAGTAGTTTAATTAAATAGCTACCCCGCAGCAACGAACAGTAGCATAACCACTGCTTTAGCCCCGTTAAGGCCGACCCGTTATAGTTAACTAAGCTATAATAAAGGGTCTTAGGTTCGAGACTTACTAAAGGACTAGTAAGCGACGTTCGGCCTAAGCTTACAGCTGCCGGCTAAGGGAGACGACCTATTAGCCCCGCCTAAAGGTAGCGGGGTAAAGAGGGGGTAGTGTTACGGGCTAGGCCTTAAATTAGGCCTAGGCTGCGCCCGTATAACCCTTAATAAGCGTGGTTAATTAACTAGCTAGCAGCTTAGTTAATTCGTCTTCTTTTGCCTTGCCGCCGCCTAACGTAGTAGTTTAATAAAATAGCTGCCCCGTAGCAACGAATAGTAGCATAACTACTACTTTAGCCCCGTTAAGGCCGACCCGTTATAGGTTTTTCCTAGATTTCCCCCTTCCCTCTCTAGCTTTAAATAAACATTTATTCGGCCACGTGCTACTAAGCTAAGTGCACGCAGGCCCTTAATATATCTAAAGCTCCTTTTAAATAAAGTTACACGACCTAGGAAAAGACTCGCTAACTATAATATAGTGCGAGTAAGAAGCCTACTCGGTATAGGAGGGCTATACCTATAAGGCCTAGGAGGGAGGGCTAGGAGAGGCCAATATCTAAACGAGGGTCGATTAAGCGATCCTCTCGCTATAAGTAAGGGCCGTTAAAATAAGCCACTAAGTTTAAGCAAGCTAGTAATAGATTTAATAGCTAATAAGCTAGTTTAGGGCCTTAATATAAAAGCTAAAAGAGATAGTAAGGATATATATATATAAGGAGGGGCCGGCTTACTAATCGGTGGTTTAATGCTACCTTACGATATAATAGCGGGGGCCGCAATACCCGCAATAAAGAAAGAAGTAATAAAGAAGAAGGACTAGCGGAAGCTACTCTTAGCGCTAAGGAAATTCAACGGCTAGCGGCGCCACTTTACGCCTTAAGCACGATATATACGAGAAAAGTGCGAGATCGACTAAGACTTTTTCTTAAGCTTAAAGAAGGTTTTTTACTTAATCTATAACTACTTAAATATAAGGCTATAGTAAACTATAGCGACTTACTATAGCACCGGCGCGGATTAAGGTTACGACTAGTAAGAGTTCCTTAAGTACCTCGATTCGATCTACCTTAATATCGATATTTAATCGCGGGCGGCGGCGGCTATCCGCACGATTAAATAAGGAGAGAACTAAACGTTTACGGCGTTCCTCCTTAAGTTCGAGCAAAGGCTCTTTAAGGCGGGAGGGGGGTCGTAGCTATACGATATATAGATTGTGTTTTTAGAGGGCGCCTTAGGCCTTTGCCTTAAGGAGGCGCTCGCGATAGTCGACCTCCTAACCTTAAGCTTCTTAGCATATACTAATTAAGTAGCGTAGATCGCGGTAAAGCTAAAAAGGGTTTAATAAACTAAGTAGCTGTTTTAAGGCCGGAAAAAGGCAATAAAAGAGGGAACTTAAGACTAAAAAGACTTAAAGGGTAATACCTTAATAAGTAGAATTAACGCTATAACCTAGCTAGGAGGAGGATAAAGCCGGCTTAATATATAGAGGTGTTTTAATTATAGGATAACGGGGTATATCGCCCGCTTCTATAAAAAGAAAAAAGAAAGAACCTTATAGGTAGCTACGGCTATAACTAAAGAGGTAACTAAAGTAGATTTTAATTTAAGAAAAGAGGAACCTTAGCGTAAAGTTAAGCGTTAAAGAAAAGACTAAAATAGTAAGCGGCTTAAAAGTTAATAAAAAAGCACCTTATACTAAACTTAGTACTACTTAAGGTTAGTATTAATAAAAAGAAGGGGCTTAACGCACTTATAGATATAGGCTATAACTACTATGCTATAGTAAGCGAGGGGGTAGCGATAAGGCTACGGATACCCTTCGTAGATAGGACGAGGAGGCTATTATAGCCTTTCTTAAAGGACGTACTAACGCTTTAAACGAAGGGGATCGTAGCGTTTAAGATAAAGATTAATAAGCACTTAAAATAAACATTCGCCTATATAGTACCGGAGTTAAGCTATAACGTATTCTTAAGGAGACCGTAGATAAAGAAAACCGAGGTAGTCTATAACGCTAAGGGGGACCGGATTTAGCACGGAAAAGCAGGGATTTAGATCGGCCTTTAAAGATTAAAGGAAGCCGCGAAGATCGCGAATATCTAAAAAGTAAAGCTAGTAAGCGCCTCTATCTTCGCGGCGGAGTGCCGATAAGAAAGGGCTTAAAAGGATAGCCGGGGGCGATAATAAGCGCTTAACGTAAAGGCAGTTACGATAAAGGATATAAAGAGAGCCTTTTAGCTAAAGACGCCGGTTAACCCGGCGGACTATATCCCGGCTTAAGCACTATAGGCTTATCCGGACCTTTTCGCACCTACGAGGGCACTTAAGTAACCCCCGTTCCGACTAAGCATAAACTATAAGATTTATCTTACTTTAAATAAGAATAGCAAGGAACCGCTACTACTATAAGGGCCCCTTTATAATATATTAAAGAAAGAACTCCTTATCCTCCGGAAGACCTTAAACGAGCTACTAAAAGCGAACCTTATCCGCTTAAGCAGTTCGTTAGCCGCGGCGTTAGTATTATTTATAAAGAAGGCCGATAGCTAACTACGCTTTTACTATAATTACTAAGCCTTAAATATAATTACGAAAAAGGACCGGTATACGCTACTATTAATAATAAAAACGCTAAGGATACTAGCGAAGGCATATTAGCTTACGAAACTCGATATTATTATAGCGTTTTATAAGATTAAAATCGTAGAGGGCTATAAGTTTAAGACGGCCTTTTAAACGAAGTTCGGACTATTTAAATAGTAAGTATACTTATTTAGCCTTATAAGAACGCCGGCTACCTTTTAGCGCTATATTAACTAAGTTCTTAAAGACTACCTTTATAAGTTCGTTATAGCGTATATAGATAATATTTTAATCTACTTATTAAGGTCGCTCCGCGATTATTAAGAGAAGGTAGCGAAGGTGCTTAAAAAGTTATAAGAGGTAGGCCTTATACTAAACTTATAGAAATACGACTTAATAACGAAAAAAGTAAAGTACTTAAGTTTTATTATATAGGCCGGGGGTAAGGTTTAGTACGACCCGGAGAAGATCTAGGCTATCTAGATATAATAAGCGCTAAGGAATATAAAGGGCGTTTAAAGCTTCTTTAAGTTTATAAATTACTACTATACCTTTATCCCGCTTTATGCTAAGGCCTTATAGTGCTTAAACGGCTTTTATAAAAAGAACGCGATATTCTTATAAACTAATAAGCACTAGGCCGCGTTTAAGTTTATTTAAAAGGTATTTTATAATACGCTAATACTATAGCTATATAACCTTAAAAAGGAAACGTACTTAAAGGCGGACTGCTCCGGATATATAATAAGCGGCGTGCTAATATAAGTAAGACTAAATAAGATACGATTCTTAGTAAGGTTCTTCTTAAAACGACTTAATATAGCGGAGTATAACTACTTAATTTATAATAAGGAGTTACTTATAATTATATAATACCTAGACTTTTAAGGGGTAAAGTTACGTACTACGCTAGTATTTATAGTACTAACGGATTATAAGAATTTAAAGTACTTTATAATAAAGAGGAAGTTAAATAAAAGGTAAAGTAGATAAGCGATAGAGCTCGCCTTATATAACTTTATATTAAAGTACCGCTTAAGGAGGTTAGCGGTAGTACTTAACGCTTTATCGCGCCGCAATTAAGATAAGCTAGAAGGGGTATCCGATAAGAAGGAAATAGGACACGTAGTATAGATAATCCCGGATAGCGCGCGACTAATAAGACATTAAGTCCCCCTTAGCGGCAAGCACGTAAACCTCCCGCGATAATTAGTATAAGAAGAGCGTACTATCGCGATAATATAGGAGGGGGATAAGAACGCGGGGTTAATCGCCTATATAAATAAGGCAGACGACCTTATACCTTAGGATAAAGGCGGGGCGAACGAAGGCGGAGTTTAGCTAAAACTTAACCTAAACTTAAGCTAAGACGCGCCCGAGGAATAAGCATAACTAGCCCGCGTATTTAATAAGTAAGAGATATAAAAATAGTAAATAGCAATACTACGAAAGGATAAGGAGTATTAAGTAGTGTTTTAAGTAATATAAAACGGCGACCGGTTGCTTACTTTAAAATAGTAATTAAAGGTTTAAGTAAGTAAGTATATAATTAATATAAGGGGGCGCCTTCGCTTTAAAGACCGACTTTAAGTGCTAAGTAAGGCTTAATACCTTAAGAAAAAGGAGGACGAGGAGCTAAATAAGCTTTAGGTATTAATCGCTTAGCGGATATACGACTTAATAGCGGTAGGATACTTAAGGCGCGAGGGGACGCTCGCGATACTAGCTTAAGAGTTCTTTTAGCCGGGCTAGTCGTTAATAGTACGCTAGCTTATTACGAACTATAGGCTATATAGTAAGGGGTATATTTAAAGGCAACTTTAAAAAAGGCTTCTTTAACTATTGCCGCCCTTTATATAGCTATTTATATACTTAATAATAGACTTTATAATTAACCTACCGCTAATAAGGACTAAGGGCTCCCGGAACCTTTAAGTAATAATAGACTAGCTAATAAAAGCAATAACTTTAAAAGCGATGCCGATAATAAGAGTAGTAGTATACGCTACTAAGTTCTTATAGTCTTACTTTTGCTTTTATAAAATGCTAAAATCTATCGTCTTAAATTAAGGGATAAACTAAATAAGGCAATTTTAAAAGGAATTTTACTAATAAACTAAGGTTTAAAAGAAACTAAGTTTAGCCTACTACTTATAGACCGATAAGGCGATAAAGCGCGCGAATTAAGAGGTATAAGCATACCTCTATATATATATTTACTATAAGTAAGACGACTAAAGGGCATAGCTGCCTTATGCTTAAGCAGCGCTTAATAACTAAGTAGTATCGATAACGGGTATAAGCCCTTTCTTCGCTACGTATAAGTACGATATTAAGCCGATTTAAATCGCATAAGAGGAGGGACCGCTTATACTAAACGCGGAGAGCGTATAGAGCCTCGCACGAAAGATAAGGGAAGTTACTAACTTCCTCTAAATAGCGATCGCCGCGTTATAAGTAAGGTAAGAGGAGACGGCAAACCGGTCTCGTGCGCTAGTAAAAAGACTTTAAGTAAGCAATAAGGTATAGCTAAATATAAGGAAGTATATTACGGATAGGCCTTATTAAAAGCTTAATTAGCTATACTAAAAGTATACCGTAATAAAGGTAGTTAGCCTATATATAGTAGAACTTAATATACTAAGGAGGGTATATAAAAGACTATATATAGAGTTCCTCCGCCGCGTAGCGGATAACCCCTTACTTAGCTAAGTAGTCGATAACTACTAGCTACCGCTAGTAATTAAGGAGAATAACGAACTAAAGTATATTATAAAGAAGATTAAGTAAGCTTAGTAAAGATAGATTAAA
>JAPEBW010001623.1:0-21149 GCA_027405785.1 Ophiocordyceps robertsii | reverse complement strand
CTATATCGCTATATTTAAGCGGATTTTAAACTGTTTTTATAAGGCGGATATCTATTAGCTTAGTATAACGCCGGGCTTGCTAAGTTCTTCTTATTATAGTTTTAAGAGGTCCTTAAAATACTATTCCGCCGTACTTCCTTAAAGAAAGGAGGGCAATTAAATAGCTAATTTATCCGCATAGGCCTTACCTTTACTAACGTTTTAGCGGATAAAGTTAATAAAACGGTTTACTCCTCGGAATATATTAGCCTTATTGTCTTCCTAAACTTTATTAAAGGATACTTTTAAAAGTCTTAATAGGTTAAATCTCCTTATATCCTTAGCTTATAGTTAAGGTTTTTCTTAAGGCTTAGTAAGCGCGTCTTCTTTTCTTAATGCTTAAAGGAGACTAAAGAATTATTCGTTTAATATTATTACTATTCCTACTAAAGGGCTTAAGGCTATACTTAGTCTTAGTATCTACGCGCTTAGTATAAATAGGTTTAGCCCGCTAAGGGTATCGCTTACTATATCCTTATCGCCTATTATTAAGGTCTTAGTCTTAATACTCTCGCTAAGCGCTTAACCTTTTATTTTATACGCGTCTTAAAATCCGGTGCGCTATAAAGCCCTTAGCGTAAGAGGCTCGTTTTTATTAATTAAGAGTCCCGAAAATGCCTTAGTTTGCGCGGCTATAGCGGATAAGGCTAAATAGTAATACTAAACTAAAAAACTACTAAGTATCCTTTAAGGCGGATTTCCGGTTAAGGCCTTTAAGCTAAACTTTATTAGTAGTACGCGGTAAATATATCCGTAAAGCTTATCGTCCCGGGGAAAAAGTAACTTAGTTATAGGCTTAATCCGGAGGGTATTTAGCAGGCGGGGAGCTAGATAGTTTTAAAGTTAGCTTATCTTTACTTTTTTTATTTAAAAGATAATTAATCTATTTAGGTAATACCGAATTTAGTTTACTTAGTTATATAGATTTTATCGTTTTATAATCTATCCTTTATTAGTATTTTAAAAGCGGATTGCCTCTTAAAGAGTAGTAGTCTTAGCTTAGCTAAGCGGGACTTATTCTATATCCTATTTAGCTTTATAAGCTATTATAGTATAATACCTTAAAAAGGGGTAAAGGAGATTATTAAACTAGTATGCTTAGTAGGCCGCGGCCTCTTCCGCTTTTATAGCCTACTTATCTTAAAGTTTTATTATAAGCGCGTTAAGGAAAAGGTACTTATTATTAAGGTTAAACTTAAAGGCTAATAAGAGCTTCTTACTAAAGAAAATATTGTTTAGTATCTAACTTCTTATAAGATAAGTACTTAATCGTGCGATATAGTCGCTCTTAGCTTAGCGGATATTTAAGGGATTTCCGTTTAAATAAGTAGGAATTATTACTATTTACTATGCCTTATAGCATAAAGATAAGGGGATAAGGCGCGGACTAATTACCGCTAGTTAAGGCCAGTACTATAAACTAATTACCGCCGGTTAAGGCTAGTACTGCGGACTAATTACTACTAGTCGGGCCGGTATAACGGACTAATTACTATATATAAACGTATATAAAGGTTTAGAAATAGTAAAAAGCTTAACTATTCTTAAAGGCATAGCTAGCTACTTTATACTTAGTTCTTTAAGCTAATTTTAAAGATCTTTAACTATACTATCTATAGTATATAAAATAAACTATAGATATCCTTATAAAATCGCTTAATAAACTAAGTATAAGCTTAGTTAAAAACACTATAGACTATAGTTAAGGAAATCCTTAAAATATCTTTAAATATTCCTTATAAATCGCGGTATAGTTTATTCTATATCTTTTAAGGTGCTTTTATAGTTAAAAACGGGTCGAACTATAGTTAAGATATCCCGCGGAAATCCTTAAAAATCCCCTAAAGATACCGGCGGAATCCGCTTAATAGTTTTTACGGTATCTCTTATAGTTTAAGACGTCGTAAACTATAGTTAAGTAAGCTCTTAACCCTCTATAGTTATATCTTAGAAACCTTAGTAAGGTCCGACTAGTAATGTTCGTCGTATCTCCTTAAGCGAGCCTTTATAGTACGTGCTCCGGGCGTTCTTATCGCGGGGTTTTATAAGGCTTCTTTAAGAGTAAAGTAAGGAGTCCGGGCGTGGCCGTTTAGATTCCGTAATACTAACGTCCTTATTAGTTTAAAGTAAGAATAAAGTATAAGGGGCGCTAAGTAATAGCTTTATAATAGCGTCTTTATACTATATTAATAGTGCGTTATCCTTTATCTTTTTAATAGTTTTTTAGCTTATCCGGCTAATAGTAGCTAAGTAGCTTAAGATAGTTAGTAAGCGGCTTTTATTATAGATCCTTACTTTTTATTTAGTTTTATATCTTTATTTTTATTAAGGCGATTAGCGCGTTTAGCTAAAACTTATAATAAAGCTTTTTAAATCTTCTTTAAGGCGTGCGTCTAAGTACTTATTAAGTAATAAGAAGTCTCCGCACTAAGGAATATTTAAATTCCTTAGCAGGATACGTTATAAAAAACTAGCTTTATTTAAGCTTTATTTTATATTATTATCTTACTTACCCTTTATACCGTTTTTTAATCCTCCGCTAAATTTTCTATACTACTTATTATCTTAATAGGCCGCTTATAAGCGAGATATTATATCCTACTTATTGCCGCTATAATAGTTATCCCCTGCTTTTTATCTTTAGGCTTTTCGACTTATTATCCTTTTTATATAGCGCTATTACTTACGCCTTTTTACAAACTAACGCGTATTTAGCTATTAAGAAAGTATTAAGGTAAAGGTAGGCTATCCCGCTAATATTAATAAGTATAGTTAGCACTAAGGTATAAAATATTTATATTCTTACTTAAAAGCAGGTAATAAAGTCCTTAATAGCTTTAGTGCTTAACTCCTTACTTTTAAGGTTCTAAACGTGCTTAATAGTTTTAAAGAACCTTTTAATAAAGAAGGCCTTAAAGGTAAGAATATAAAGGGCGTAGTTAATATAGCTAATAAAGCGGATATTAAAGCTTAAGAATTCTATTACTTAGGTTAAAGTTAGGTCGCGTTTAGACTTTTCGCGGGCTTATAAGTAGAACTTAGCGTTATTTATAGCTAAGTAGAAACTTTTAATTATTATAATCTTATTACTAAAGTATAGGCCTATAAGGCCGGGCTTTTTAAGGATTGTATTATTTACTCTTAGCGGCTTTTAAAAGATTAAGCGGCGGAATATATTATAAGGCTAGTTATTACTATCTTTTCCGGTAAAGGAAGGACGGCGGATAGACTATAGTAAGGCGCTTATACGCCTTTATATAGCTAAGCTTAGTATAGCGGCGGGTAGAAAAAGCGTTAACTAAGTAGGACTAAACGGGTCCTTAACGCTTATAGCGGCTATAAGCTAAAAGGGGGATTTTATAATATAGGCTAGACCGCGTGCTAAGCGAGATAAGGTTTTAGCTATAGTAGCTTAAGACGCCGCTATAAACCTAGCTATAAATTAGTTAAGCTAGGCCTTAAATATATAGTTAAGGATAGCGCGGACGTTATTTTAGTTATTTAGCTAAAGCGGGTTTCCGCTAGCTATAGTAGCTATTATAAATCTTAAACCTTTAGTAAGGTTAGCTAACTTAAAGGCGTTAAGTATAAGCTAATTATTTTACTAATAAAGATTTCTAGCTATACCTTAAAAAATATATAAGTAGTAAGGGCTTTTAAATAATAAGAGCTAAGTAAGAGGTATAGCTAAGTTACCGCAAAACCGGCTATTAAAACTATACTAAAATATAAGGCCGGGAGGCAAGTTGTTTAAGTTAAGTATTTAAAGAAGGTAGTATAGGCCGTCCTTTATAGTGCCGTAATTTAAATTAAATCTATTAGCTTAAGCGCGGTTATAAAAAGCGGCGTAAGTTTATATAGAAGCTTAAACTTAAAGGTTTTAACTCTTACTAAAAGACTTAAAGCTATAAAAGATAGCTGCTTTATTTTTTTAAAGCTTAAGCGCCCGCTTATATCCTTTATATTAAAGGTATAAGGGCTTATAAAAAAGCGGGCTAAAAGAGTAGTTATAAAATTGCTAGTCTTAGCTATAAGAAATAATAAACGATAAAAAGACTTAAAATAAAAGTATAAAGATTATAAGCTTAAAGTAAAAAAGATTATATATTTAAAAGTAAGTAAGGTATAGCGGGTTATAGCCGGCGGTAAAAGGAAATATAATTATAAAAGGAAAAAAGGAAAGGAGAGAGGGTAAGTAGCGGAGAGAATTTAAATAAGTATACTATAAGGCTAAAAAGGCCTTATTGCTTAAAGTAAATAGCAGTATATTATTATTAAAATAACTAATTACCTTAAGCGTAGTAAGTTATAGTTTCTTATAACTTATAGTAGCCTTTAAGTTTTATACTTCAGCTTAACCGCTTAATTCTCTTAGTTAAAGAGTTTTATATTAAGTTATAAAGGCCGCTCGTTATGCTTTTATTTAAACTACTTAAGTAGCTAACTTCTTTTATACTTTTTTCAGGCTTTTTTAATCTTTAGTAAGAAGACTGCTTTTTTTTTACTTATAAGTTATAACTACTTAGCTAGCCTTTTTAAGCTAAAAAGAACTCTTTTTTTTAGCTTTCCGCTATCTTTCTTTATTATATAGCTTTATAAGATTCGGTTTACTTCTTATTTATTTAAATAAAGTATCTTTTTATCTTAAACTAAGCTTAAGTATATAGCTAGCTCGTCCGCTAAGTATAGTTATACTATTAAAACGACTAAATAGATATTAAAAGACCTTTTTATCTTTAACTAATATATAAGCTATCTTACTTTAGTAGTAACTTTTAACGGCTTAGTATATCTTTCTTAAAGCTTTACTAGTTTACTATCCGCGGTAAAGTAACCTTTATTAAGCTATAGCTAAACTTAATTACTAAGCTTAAATTTTAATAAGTAGTATTTCTTATTATATTTATCCTTTATAGCGGCTTAAGTATAAGCGATAGGTAACTTAGCTTTTTCTTATTAAACCTCTTAGTTTTATAAGTATAAGTAGTTATTAAGAAACTAAAGGCTATTATCTATTTTTATTCTTATAATAAGCTTATTAAGGGCTATATAAATTACTAAGGAGAAGGGATTATTAAGGCTAAATTAAAAGGCGACTAATATATTAGTTTAGCATAAGTTTAGGAATTTAGTAGTAAAGAATCGTAATATAACTTTTTTAGTTTAGTTTTGCCTTTTTAAGAAGCCGTTAGTTTTAAGGTACTAAGCAGTAAATATAAAAAGCTTTAATTTAAAGGCTTACTATAAGGTCTGCTAAAATGTTCAGGTAAACTTTATATCTTAGTTAAAGATTATCCCCTTTAAAATCCCTTAATTAGCGCGGAGAAGCTTAGTATATAACGCTTATACTTAATCTTCTGCTATAAACTAGTTATTGCTTAATATAAAAAGATATATTTTTAAGAATTTATTAGTTATAGTTAGTAAAGTAGTAAAAAGGTTTCTTATAAGATCTTTCTATAAGAATTATTTAGCTTAAACTACTAAGAGCTTAGTAATAAAGTTTATCGCTATTATATAGTATAAAACCGGCGGGCTTAAAATTAAGATAAGGTACCTTAACATCTTACCTTAGTCGGTTTAGTTATAGTAGTAAGCGTTATAGCTATCTATAACCTTATTTACGTATTTACTTAGCTATAAGATTAAGAAGCTCTTAAATAGATCTTACTATATATAAGTACGGCTAGTATAAAAATATTTAGCGTAAGTACTTTTAACGATCTCCTTAGTATAAGTTTTAAGGATATATAGTTTTTAGCGTTTATTATTTTTTATAAAGTATAGTAACCCTTATAATTAAAAGAATAGGAGTTTAAGGATACTATCTTTATTGCTAAGCTACGCTATAATCTTTACTTATTATATATCCTCTATATATCTATTAATTATTTTCTAGCAGAGCGGTAATTCGATTAATACTTTCGCGTTAAGGAATATATAGTTTATTATTTCGTTTTCTTAAATACATTTTAATTCCTCTTCTTAGTTTAAGGATACCGGCTTATCGTCTTAGTATAGTAAATATAAAAAAGCGTTTAGCACGATATTTTTAACGCTTAAGATATAGTATACTTAAAGCGGGAATTAGCTTAAGTTTTAAGATATAAGGACTAGCTTATTATTAGATTTTATACTAGTAAAAAATAGGGATTTTTAGTATATAATTCTATAAGTATTTATATAGTTAGTAAAAACGACTACTTATAGCGTTTTTATAGAAAGTATTATAGTATATAACTTATAAACTACTTATACTAAACTAGCTACTTTAAGTTTTATAGGATAATATTAAGGCTCTCCGCTTTAAAAGGCGCGGCTTAAGTAAATAATAAGCTAAACCTTAGTCCGGGCTAGTAATATCTTTCTACCTTATTTTATACTTTTCTTTAAGTAAAAAGCTATAGCTAATACTTTATATTCTTAAGATATATTAATTGAAATAAATAGTTATTAGGCGGGGTTAAAGTAGTAAATCGTTTAAAGCTTAGTAAGTTTCTTTATTAAATTCGAAAAGGCCTCTTTTTTTTAAAGTAAGCTAAAAAGCGGCTTTCGTAGTATATTAAGCTTATCCTTAGCCCCTTAAAGAGACTCCTTCTTCTTATCTTACTTAAAGTAGCTTTATCTTTTGTTTTTATAAAATATCGACTTAGTAAAATATAAGACTATATAGTATAGCTACTTAGTAAGGCTGATTTATTTCTTAAGCTATTAAAGGTTCTTTAAGAACGTAATATCCCTTAAAGCTTATACACGTTTATTTATATTTATTAAGCTAATAGCGTCTACCCTAAATCTAAAGAGCTATATAGATAAGTATGCTAAAAAGGACTTTAGTTTAGATAAAGTAATATTATAGTTCTTAAAAGCGCGGAATACGGCCTTTAAATATTAAAGGTATTTTTCGGCTATATTTAAGTAGATAATCATATCGTAAATATAAGCTACCGCGTGTTTTTAGTATTTATAGAGGACGTTATTAATAAACCTTAAAATATATACTAAGAAGTTCTTAAAGCTTATAAGTATTACTTATAATCTTTTTAGCCCGCGATAGCTTATAACTATAAACCTTTCTTAGTAGTCTTAATAGACTAAAAATTAATAGAAAAACAATTATACGTTTACCGCACTAATAAACTTCTTTCCTTAAAGGCGTTTAATTATATTACTTTAAAAGGGCATTAAGTAAGCGTTTAAGGTAGTAATAGCGTTAATTCTTTATAAGTCTATAACTACTTATCCTTTTTCCTTTCCGTTTACCGTCTTTTATACTATAAATACCGGCGCCGTAAATAAAGTTAGCTTAAAAACTTATTTAAATCGGCCTTATATAATTAGCTAGCTAAATATTATATTTACTACCTTTTTATCTTTTTCGCTTAATAAGTATAATCTTAATACGACTTATTAGTATTACTATTATTTTACTAAAAGAATATATATATATTCGGATTCGTTTATATATACTACTCCCTCGTCCCTTTAAAAATAAAGAAACGATTGTAAGATATCTTAGACTTTTTATACGTATTTTAAGTTCTTAGCGTAAATCCGGACGCCTTTAATAATAATAAGTTTAAGTAGGTCTTTAGTTTAGCTAATTCCGACCTTATAGTTTACTTTAAGATCTTTTTATAAGGAGTCCTCGGCGGGGTTTATCCTATCCGGATTTTCTATAAAGGCTTCCGCTAAAGGAGTTGTAGTATTAACCTTTTTATATAGCCGGAACTGCTTATTAAAGTCCGTAATTATCCTTACCTTTTAGCTTTAGCTAAGTATTAATAGTTATTTAAAATAGTTTATCGCTATAAAGCTTTTATAATCTTATATTATCGTTTAAGCGAGCTTAAGGTCGTTAAGGAAAAATATTATATTACGCCTTAATAGCGGCGCCCGGACCTATATAAGTAAGGCGTAGCTAAAATTAGCTAAAATCGTTATAGTAACTAAGTAAATTACCCGTTTATATATTACTAATCTTAGCTAAACTATCTTAACTTTAGCTTTAATCCTTTTATAAGCCTTAATATATAAGATTAATATAAAGTTAATAAGGTCCTTTTAGTAAAGAACTAAAAAGTTTTAGCTAAGTAATATATTAGCCGCTAAGTATTTTACTATTTAGGTGCCGATCCTTACTTTTAAAATTATAAGGCTACTATTAAGCCTTTTTAGTATATACGTAGTAATTTCTACTTATTTAATAGTAGCTATCCTTCTTACTCTTTAAATAAAAATTCATAAAGAGAAGTTTATAGTTATATCTTAAAAAGTCTTTATTAAGTTAGCTTAAATAAAGCTTTAGTTTGCCCCGATATTTATATAGGCTTCTATGCTTATCCTAGGCCTTTCTTTTTTTATAAATTAGTAAGCGTATATAGGTTATTCGTAATAGCTTATCGGGGCTTAATAGCTAAACGTTAAGGGAAGCCTTAACTATTTAAACGCTTTATAGCTTTTAAATAACTACTTACTATATTAAGCTACGCCTTTATATAGTAATATCTTAGTTAGGGTTAAGGGGGTATTTATCTTTAATATATTAATAAAGCTTTTCTTTTTAAAAGGAATGCTTTACTATAAAATCCGTATACTTTATTAGCTTCTTAAACTAAGTTTACTATAGTATAGAATACGGTTTTCTTTAAGCTTTTATTAGTATTTAACTAAGCTCCTTTTATATTATACTTTTCGTCCTTTAAATAATTATCGGTCTTTACTATAGTTCTTTTTTTAGTTATAGGGTATACCCGCTTTAGCTTTAGCGTTAGCGAGTATATAGTCTTAAGAGTTTTTTCTCTCTTAAGCTAAAGAACATTAGCTTATATTCTTAGCTATTTAAACAGGTTTCTCCCTTAATTTAGTAAGCGCTATAAAGCTTATAGTATATCCGCCCTTACTAAGCGGTTTAAAAACATAACACGCGGCCTTAAAGAGCCTTTAATAAATAGCTAGGGCGTCTTAAACTATCCTTTAAGTGCGTATAAGGTATAGCTAGTTAGTCCTCGCCTTTTTATAAGTAAGATTTATTTCTTTCGCGCTTATAAGTGCTTTTAAGATCCTTAAGTATATTGAACTTATAGCTTAAGGAGAATTTCCTTATGTTTATTAATCTATTTATTAATATTCTCGTTTCTTATTAAATATTATAAGGATTCTTATAAAAAAATATTAAGCTTTTAGGAAATTACTATAGTTAAGTAGTTTAGTTAGTAAAGCGCGGCCTTAGCTTTATATTATAAGCGCGATATTTTAGGCTTAAAGTCGAATCTTACTATTATATCTTTAATAGTAAAGTGCTCTTTATTAAGTGCTTATATTGCTATATTTAAGCGGATTTTAAACCGTTTTTATAGGGCGGAGATCTATTAATATTGCGGAACCCTTAGTCTTTCTCGTATACTAAGTAGTAATGCTTAATTTATTTAATTTAAATTTACTAGCTAGAAAGGGAGAAGAAGACTTAGTATTTATTACTAGACCGAATAAGGTAAAAGTATCGTATTATGCGGATTTCTCTTGTTAAAACTAGCTAAAAAAGAAGAAAGAAGAAAAGGAAAGTAGTTAAGGGAAGGAGGAGGAAAGACCTCCTTTTATACCTTTTTAAGGCTACTAAAAGCCTTTCCTTTTATATGCTTTTACATGCTTTTATATACTAATCTATAACTTATACCTCGTATAACTTATAGGGCTATTAAACTACTTCTTAAGCTAATAAAAATAGCTTACGCTATCTTTATTACTAATTATAAGTAATATACACTCTATTACTTACGACTAGCTTATAAGACTAAATATCCTTATCTTAAAACCTTTTATAAGATTTTATCCTCTTTTTAAAGGAGGCCTCTTATTATAGCTCTATACAAGGTATCGGTCGATTATATAAGGTATCGGTCAATCTATTTAATACTAATCCTATTACTAGCCGAAGCTAGCTTAAGCCGAATATAGGCGTATCTAACCTATACTACTAATAGCCGATACTAGCTATCTTTAACTATTAAGCTTTATCGTCTCTCCTTATAACTACTAGGATCTACTTTAATAGTTATAACTTATAACTAGCGGTATCTACTTTACTAATTACTCCTTTATATTTAGCGGTATTTACTTTACTTAATATTAGTACTTTTAGTACTTAGGATTACTAACGAAATATAGTTTCCGTTATAATTAGCTTAGTTTAACGCCAGGCTTACTAAGTTTTTTTTATAATAGGTTTAAAAGGTCCTTAAAATACTATTCCGCCGCACTTCCTTAAAGAAAAAAGGGCAATTAAATAGCTAATTTATCTATATATACCTCGCTTTTATTAGCGTTTTAGCGGATAAAGTCGATAAAACGGTTTACTTATTAAAACATACTAGCCTTATCGTCTTCTTAAACTTTATTAAAAGATACTTTTAAAGGTCTTAATAAGTTAAATCTCCTTATATCCTCGGCTTATAGTTAAGGTTTTTCTTCAGGCTTAGTAAGCGCGTTTTCTTTCCTTAGTACTTAAAAGAGACTAAGGAGTTATTTATTTAATATTATAACTATTCTTACTAAAAGGCTTAAAGCTATACTTAGTCTTAATATTTATACGCTAAGTATAAATAAGTTTAGCCCGCTAAAGGTATTGCTTACTATATCTTTATCGCTTATTATTAAGGTCTTAGTTTTAATACTCTCGCTAAGCGCTTAACTTTTTATTTAATATATATCCCGGAATTTAGTACGCCGCGGGGCCCTTAGTATAAGAGGCTTGTTTTTATTAATTAAGAGTCCCGAAAATACCTTAATTAGCGTAGCTATAGCGGACGAAGCTAAAGGATAATACTAAATTAAGAAACTACTAAGTATCCTTTAAAGCGGATTTTTAATTAAGGCCTTTAAACTAAACTTTATTAGTAATATATAGTAAAAATATCCGCTAAGCTTATCGTTTTAGGGAAAAAGTAACTTTATTATAGGCTTAATCTAAATAGTATTAAGCGGGTAAGGAGTAGGATAGTTTTTAGGTCGGCTTATCCTTACTTTTTCTATTTAAAGGATAATTAATCCGTTTAAGTAATACCAATTTTAGTTTACTTAGTTATATAAGTTTTATCGTTTTATAGTCTATCCTTTATTAGTATTTTAAAAGCTAATTACCTCTTAAAGAGCGGTAGTCTTAGCTTAGCTAAGCGGGACTCGTTTTACGTCTTATCTAGCTTTATAAGCTATCGCGGTATAGTACTTTAAAAAGGGGTAAGGGAGATTATTAAACCGGTATACTTAATAGGCCGCGGCCTCTTCCGCTTTTACGGCCTACTTATCTCGGAGTTCTATTACGAGCGCGTAAAGGAAGAGGTGCTTATTATTAAGGTTAGACTTAAAGGCTAATAGGAGCTTCTTACTAAAGAAAATATCGTTTAGTATTTCACTTCTTATAAGATAAGTACTTAATCGTGTAATATAGTTACTCTTAACTTACCGGATATTTAAGGGATTTCTATTTAAATAAGTAAAAACTACTACTATTTACTATACCTTATAGTATAAGGATAAGGGGATAAGGCGCGGACTAATTACCGCTAGTTAAGGCCGGTACTATAAACTAATTACTACTAATTAAGGCCGGTACTATAAACTAATTACCGCTAGTTAAGCTAATATAATAAACTAATTACTATATATAAACGTATATAAGGGTTTAAAAATAATAAAAAGCTTATTTATTCTTTAAGGTATAGCTAGCTACTTTATACTTAGTTCTTTAAGCTAATTTTAAAGATCTTTAACTATATTATCTTTTTAATTATTATTAATATATAGATAAACTATAAAAATCCTTATAAAATCACCTAATAAACTAAGTATAAGCTTAGTTAAAAATACTATAAACTATAATTAAGGAAATCCCTTAAATACCCTTTAATATCTTTTAAAAATAGCGGTAAAGTTTATCTTATATCTTTTAAGGTGCTTTTATAGTTAAAAATAGGTTAAACTATAGTTAAGATATCCTATAAAAATCCTTAAATATCTCTTAAAGATACTAGCAAAATCCGCTTAATAGTTTTTATAGTATGTTTTATAGTTAGAAGTATCGTAAATTATATAAAAGTAGGCTTTTAAGCTTTTATAGTTATATCTTAAAAACCTTAGCGGGGTCTAATTAATAATATTCGTCGTATCTCCTTAAGCGAGCCTTTATAGTACGTGCTTTAAGCGTTCTTATCGCGGGGTTTAGTAAGGCTCCTTATAAGTAAAGTAAGGAGTCCGGGCGTAGCCGTTTAGATTCTATAATAAGTAAGCTATATAAAGTTAGTACCACATCGTCCTTTTCTTAATAAAGGATAAAGGTAACTATTAGTTTATAAAGAAAGTCGCTATTAATATATAGTTTCTTTTATTTCTTATTAGTCCTTATACTATATTAACGTTTTTTAGGACTTTAAAGTTAAATTTATTCGTTACTTATTAGTTAATATCTTTATATAGGTTCTTATTAACGCTTAGCTATATTAGATTATCTTAAACTAGTATAGCAGGAAGGGTACTTTTAAGCTATTATTATATAGTCTTAAGGCTAAGATATACTTTATCCTTAAATATCTTATTAAAAGGGACGTAGTATATATCTATTCGCCGCGTGCCGCTTTTTATTTAGGTACTAAGGTAGCGCTTATATATTATATATTTAAGCTAGATAAAGTATATACTATTATATTATTAGCGATAGACTTATTATACCTTAAGCGCGTTATTTACTTAGCGGTACGGTTAATATACTTATTAAGGTAGACGATAGTCTTAAAGTAATTAAGGTGCTTAGTAATAATAAGCTAAACGATAAGGTTAAGTTTATTAGTAAGCGGGCTTTAGTTCCTCTTATGTTATAGTATAAGATTTAAGAGAGGGGGGGGAGAATTAGTCTTATCTTTTTTATATACGTTATATATCTTAATATTAAGAGATTTTGCGTTTATAGCTATAGATTCTTAAAATATAGCGTTTAAGTTTATATAATTTATTATACTACGATACTTATCGTACTACTCCTTTAATTTAAAAGTTAAGCTTATTTATAAAGATAAGATTTTATAGCGCTTAGTTCGGACTATTTTTTATAAAGGCATTAATAGGATTATCTTTACTATTAATCTATTATATTTTAAATATCTCGTAGCGTTCGTACGATTCTTATAGTACTATAATATTAATTATAAGTCGCTTTTTATTTATAGTGCTAAGTTTTACTAAGCACTTATAAAGGGAACGTAAGTTTATATAAAGGATAAGGGGTATATTAAAAAGGTTAAAGGAACGGATAATCCTTTAGATTGTAAAGTAAAGTATAAAGCTATAGTTAATACTTTATACTATCCCGTAAAGTTCGCTTATAAGTACGCTCCTTATAACTTATTTATATTTTATTAATAATTAATATAAAATATTGCTAAGGATAGAGAAAGAAGTTATAGTACGTAAAAGTTTATTTCTTAAAATGATTAATATACTAAGTTATAATATAAGGTCTTTATTATTTAGGAATAATCTATTTAAAATAATATATAGTTATAACATACTAAGTAAAAAGGGGATAAAGCGAAGTCTGCGGTTATTATTATTAATTTACTACTAAAGTCGTATATTAAGGTATTTTCTATCTTCGTCTTTTAAGTCTTATACTTAAGCGGTAGTAAATAAATTATATAAGGCTTTTAGTTAATATATTAAAGCGATATATATAGCCTAAGCACGTTAAGAAATATACTATTATTTAGTATTGCTATCTGTAATATATACCGTAGATAGGTCTTTTGCTTATCTTTTTTATTAAATAAGAATTATACCGGATATAAGGGAATTATATATACTGTAAAATTAAAAGGGTATTTGCTTTATTAAGGCTATCTTCGGTTTTATATAAAATTTAGCTTTATATAGTATATTTTCCTTAAGGTATAAAAAAAGAATATTATAAAAGAAAGAGTATTATCGGTTTAAAAGCCGGTAATGCTAAAAAGGTTAAGGCCGTTAGTTATAAAAAGTAAGTATAGATCGTAAAAAGAAAGTACTATATTAAGGTATATCTTATAATATAAGAAATATATCTTTAACTAGTAAAGACTTATTTTTACTAGGCCGTATAAAGGGCGATAAATATTAATAAATTATCTTAAGGGGGTAAAAAGGGACTAGTTCTTAAGGGAGAAATACGAGGATAGTTTTTATAAGGGTATTATTTAATTTAACGTATGCTTATATAATATCTCGGAGTTCTCTTTTTACATTATACGTTAACTAAAGTAAGGTACTAAAAGTAACTAAAAGTCTTTAGCTTATATACTAAATAGTAAGTAACTAAGTAAGGATTTTATCCTTACCGTTGTTTATATACCTTTATATAACTAATTAATACTTTTTATATAGTTTATCGTTTTTGTTTTTTACTTCTTATACTAGTCGTATCTTAAATATTTATATATTTTTATATTAAATAGAATTAAAAAAAGAAAAGAAAAACTTTACGTGCTTTAAGATTTAATATCTCGGTTTAGTTTAATGCTTTAAACAGTTTTCTAAGTATAGTAATTCTATATTATATACGAAGTTATAATAAGAGTTTAAGTGCGTTTTTCTCTTTTTATATAAAGAATTATTCGTACTTAAAGGGGTCTTATAGTAAGCGGAGTTATACTTTAAGCGTTAAAGGTTATTTTATATAAAACGGCTTAATCTATATCGCTTAAAATATAGTCGTGCTACTTAGTAAGATTATAGTAATATTTCGTTTGTTAATCGCACTAATAAGGAATAGTCCTTTTTATCCGTACTTCTCGCGCTATATAAGTATTAAGCTTTATAAAGAAAGTAAGAGGACGTCTTTATATAAGCGGGGGCCGTTATATATATTTAGGGCGCGGCGAATTATAGCTTTTATATAAATAATTTATACTATAGCTATAGCTTTTTAAATAGCTTTTGCTTATATAAAGATTACGGGGGACGGGGGGGAGTCGGAATTAATTTATAGGTATACGCTAAAAATAAAAAGAGTTAGTATAAGACTGTCGGGACCGGCTATATTATTTATAGATTTTCCCGCTGTTTAAAGTATTATATAGATATCTATTTTAGGGAAAGGTTCGTAGTATAAAATATTAAAGTATAGCGGAACCCTTAGTATTTCTTATATACTAAGTAGTAAGGCGTAATTTGTCTAATTTAAATTTACTAGCTAAAAAGAGAGAAGAAGACTTAGTGCTAACTACTAAACTAAATAAGGTGAGGGTATCTTATTATGCGGATTTCTTATATTAAAACTAGCTAAAGAAAAAGAAAGAAGGACCTCCTTTTATATATTTTTAAGGCTACTAAAAGGCTTTCCTTTTATATGCTTTTATATGCTTTTATATGCTAATCTATAACTTATACCTTATATAACTTATAAGGTTACTAAACTACTTTTTAAGCTAATAGAAATAGTATATGCTATCTCTATTACTAGTTATAAGTAATATACGCTTTATTACTTATAACTAGCCTATAAAACTAAATATTCTTATCTTAAAACCTTTTATAAGATTTAATCCTCTTTTAAAGGGAGGCCTCCTACCTTAGCTTTATACGAGGTATTAGTTAATTATATAAGGTATTAGTCGATCTATTTAATACTAATCTCTTTATTAGCCGAAGCTAGCTTAAGCTAAATATAAGCATATCTAACCTATACAGCTTATAGCCGATACTAGCTATCTTTAACTATTAAGCTATATCGTCTCTCCTTATAACTACTAGTATTTACTTTAATAGTTATAACTTATAACTAGCGGTATTTACTTTACTAAATATTAGTACTTTTAGTACTTAGAATTATTAATAGAATAAGGTTTCCGTTATATATTCCCCTCTTTAAGGTCTTTTTAAACTTAGAAAGATAAACGTTTACTTTTTATAGGTTACTCTTAACCTTAAAGAAACTATTTAAAAGATTTAAAGAAATCTTATTCTAAAGAGAGTAATTATAGGAATTCTTTAAAGAAAATCCTCATCTTTTATCTTTATAGATCTTTTCTAAAGAAAAATCTTATTTAGATTTCCTTTTACTTTTACTATCTAAGATAGTAGAGAAATCCTAGGTTAAAGAAGCTAACATTTCCTCTTAAGGGTTTTAACGATTAAAATCCTCAACCTTTCTTAAAGCATTTTTAAGGTGCTTTATAGGTTCCTAAGTATTATCTAAACTAAGATAGTCCTTTTACTTTACTAAAAAAAAGTATTCTTAATTCTTTATCTTTTTAGCGAGTATAGCTTTTACTATATATTCGTTCTCTTTAACTCTTTTTAAGTCTAACTCTTTAGCTACCTTAGCTTCTTATAAAGTTGGCTTTAATAAATATATATAAAAAATAGGGTATATAAGTAAACTAGTAAGAGGTTTTAACTTATAATTAACCTTTCCTATTTTCTTTATAACTTTAAAAGGTCTTATCTTCTTATAATATAAAGACTTATTAAGTTTATTAGTCTTAAGATTCCTTATAAGAAGATATACTTTATCGCCTTTAAATAAAGAAGGTTTTAAAGACTATCTCTTATCGTAATAATATAATATTTTCTTAGCAATGTATTTTAATTCTGATTTTATAAATCTATATAAGCGAATTAACTACTTAAAGTTTAATATAGCTTTTTTTACTATAACTTCTTTAAGTAAAGAAGACCTATAAGCTTTAAAAGTAAATGCTACGCTTTATAGTATAAGGATAAGGGGGTAGGGCGCGGACTAATTACCGCTAGTTAAGGCCGGTACTATAAACCTATTACCGCTAGTTAAGGCCGGTACTATAAACTAATTACCGCTAGCTAGGCCGGTATAACGGACTAATTACCGCATAAGAATATATATAAGGGTTTAGAAATAGTAAAAAGCTTATCTATTCTTAAAGGCATAGCTAGCTACTTTATACTTAGTTCTTTAAGCTAATTTTAAGGATCTTTAACTATACTATCTATAATACGTAAATAAACTATAGATATCCTTATAAAATCGCCTAATAAACTAAGTATAAGCCTAGTTAGAAATACTATAAACTATAGTCGGGGAAATCCCTTAAATATCCTTAAATATCCCTTAAAAATCGCGGTAAGGTTTATCCTATATCTTTTAAGGTGCTTTTATAATTAAAAATAGGTTAAACTATAGTTAGGATATCCCGCGGAAATCCTTAAAAATCCCTTAAAGATACCGGCGGAATCCGCTTAATAGTTTCTACGGTATCTCTTATAGTTAAAGATATCGTAAACTATAGTTAAGTAGGCTCTTAACCCTTTATAGTTATATCTTAAAAACCTTAGCGGGGTCTAACTAGTAATATTTATTATATCTCCTTAAGCGAGCCTTTATAATACGTGCTTTAAGCGTTCTTATTATAGGGTTTTATAAGGCTCCTTAAAAGTAAAGTAAGGAGTCCGGGCATAGCTATTTAAATTCTATTATAACTCCCTTAAGTAAAAAAGAAAAGCTAATATCCTTATCGGTTTAAAGTAAGAATAAAGTAAAGGGGGCGCTAAGTAATAGCTTCGTAATAGCGTCTTCGCGCTATATTAATAGTATGCCGTCCTTATCCTTTTAATAGTTTTTTTAGCCCGCCCGGCTAATAATAGCCGGGTAGCTTAAGATAGCTAGTAAGCGGCTCTTATTATAAATCCTTACCTCTTATTTAGTTATATATCTTTATCCTTATTAAGGCAATTAGCGCGTTTAGCTAGAACTTATAGTAAATATTTTTAACTCTCTTTTAAGGCGTGCGTCTAAGCACTTATTAAGTAGTTAAGAGTCTCCGCGCTAAGGAATACTTAAATTCCTTAGTAAGATATATTATAAGAGACTAGCTTTATTTAAGTCTTATCTTATATTATTATCCTACTTACCTTTTTATACCGTTTTTTAATCCTCCGCTAAATTTCCTATACTACTTACTAGCTTTATAAGCCGCTTATAAGCGAGATATTATATCTTACTTACTACCGCTATTATAGTTATCCCCCGCTCTTTATCGCTAGGCTTTTTAGCTTATTATCCCTTTTACGCGGTGCTATTACCTATACCTTTCCGCTAACTAACGCGCGTTTAGCTACTAAGAAAGTATTAAGGTAAAGGTAAGCTATTTTATTAATATTAATAAGTATAGTTAGTATTAAGGTATTAAATATTTATATTCCAGCTTAAAAGCGGGTAATAAGGTCCTTAATAGCCTTAATGCTTAACTCCTTACTCTTAAGGTTTTAAATATGCTTAATAGTCTTAAAAAACCTCTTTATAAAGAAGGCCTTAAGGGCGAGAATATAAAGCGCGTAGTTAATATAGCCGATAAAGCGGATATCGAAGCCTAGGAATTTTATTACTTAAGTTAAAGTTAAGTTACGTTTAAACTTTTCGCGGGCCTATAAGTAGAACTTAGCGTAGTTTATAGCTAGGCGGAAACTCCTAATTATTATAATCTTATCGCTAAAGTATAGGCCCGCGAAGATAAGCCTATTAAGGATTATATTAGTTACTATTAGTAGCTTTTATAAGATCGGGCGGCGGAATATATCGTAAGGCTAGTTATCGCTATCTCCTTTAATTAAGGAGGGATAGCGGATAGACTATAATAAAGCGCTTATACGCCTTTATATAGCCGGGCTAAGTATAGCGGTAAGCGGAAAGAGCGTTTACTAAGTTATACTAAATAGGTCCTTAAAGCTTATAGCGGCTAAAAGCTAAGAAAGGGATTTTATAGTATAAGCTAAACCGCATATAAAGCGAGATAGGGTTTTAGCTATATTAGCTTAAAACGCCGCTATAAACCTAGCTATAAACTAGTAAAGCTAAGCCTTAAATACGTAGTTAAGGATAGTATAGATATCGTTTTAGTCGTTTAACTAAAGCGGGTTTCCGCTAGCTATAGCGGCTACTATAAATCTTAAGACTATAGCGAGGTTAGCTAACTTAAGGGCATTAAGTATCGGCTAGTTATTTTATTAATAAAGATTTCCGGCTACGCCTTAAAAATTATATAAGCGGCGGGGGCTTTAAGATAGTAAAAGCTAAGCGGGAAATATAGCTAAGTTACCGCGAAACCGGCTATTTAGACCACGCTATAGCATAAGGCTAAGAGGTAAGTCGTTTAAGTTAAGTATTTAAAGAGGGTAGTATAGGCCGTCCTTTATAGTACCGTAGTTTAAGTCGAATCCGTTAGCTTAAGCGCGGCTATAAAAGGCGGCGTAGGTTTATATAAAAGCTTAAACCTAGAGGTTTTAACTCTTATTTAAGGACTTAAGGCTATAGAGGATAGCCGCCTTGTTTTAATAAAGCTTAAACCCTTGCTTATATCCTTTATATTAAAAGTATAGGGGCTTATAAAAGAGCGGGCTAAAGAAGTAGTTATAAAATAGCTAATCTTAGCTATAGGAGATATTAAACGATAAAGGGACTTAAAACGGGAGTATAAGGATTATAGGCTTAAGGTAAAGAAGGTTATATATATATATAAAAGAGTGATTTTACTACTTTAATAAAATTAGCTATTTAATCCTTACTTAATTAGCTAAGTATAGGGGGGTGTATAAATTATATAAAAACCTATATTAAATAGCCTAGCTTCGGCTTATTATTTTGTAGGTCCTTACGTCCTTATACGATGTTTATAACGTTATATACGGAACTAAGGAGGTTAAAGTGGCTAGATAAAACAAGGATCTGCCTAGACTTAAACTAACCTTAACTAACTTTAAACACAAATCGCCGTAGAAAGAAGGGACATCTAGCTACGGGGTAAAATGCTTTAAATTCAACATTCCTTAGGCTTTAAGACCGCCCGAAGGCCGGTTCGGATATGTCACTCTATTCCCTTATATTTATCTATAAAACGCGAATCTCCCGCTACTAGATAGCTAGAGATTCTATAAGCACTTACGCACTTAATTCTTTATTAATTAATTCTAGCTAAATTCTGCCTTATATAACATCGACTCTTCTATTACATAACATTACGTAATCTCCTAATTTCCCCACAATTTCGCTGCTGCTCTAACCTTTAATAGGTTATAAGCCCGGCTTAGCTTACTACGCCGGGAAATTAATCACTCCTTTAACTAGCTTTAGAAAATTGCGAGAAAAGTACGCCCCCTTTCCTTAATTACCCGTCTAACCTCCTTAAAAACTTAACGTTTATTAAACAACTAAACCTCTTAGAATTTATACCTAAAGATATCTTAACCTTAATCACCTCCTTTAAAATCTTTCCTTTTCTAGAAATCTCCTTACCTATACAAAATTCTCTTAAAATTCCCTTATCTCCGCTATAACCCCTTCCTTCTATAGGAATTTGCTTAGAATTTCCTTTACTAATCCCCACCGACTTCTTTTACCTTTCGACCCTTCTTAAGTTAAAAATCAACTTTTCTTTACCTATTTATTCTATCTTACTAAAGATATATAAAATAGTAGGCTAGAAAGAATACGAGTTTTCTAAGTTAAAGGGTATTTCTAATTACACCTTATAGACTACTAAAATGCGAGCAATTCTTATTAAAGAAAAGCTTATAGCTGCCTTAAAGGAAGCAAATTATATAAAGATAGAAGAGGCTCTTGCCTTGATTTTCCTACGCTTAGAAGACAGTCCCTTAATATAGATTAAGCACGTAATTACTACTAAAGATGCTTAGGAAGAGCTGTAAAAGCTATATAATCCCTCGAATTTCTCGTTAATTATTTGCTTATAAAATAGCTTTTTAACTTAAGTCCTTCCGACTTATAGTTAGAGAAATACCTTTATAAGGTAAAAGAGGTCTACGAGGAATTAAAATCTCGAGAAATAGACATTCTAGAAGTAGTTCTTATAGCATAGATTTTGAATTCCCTTAGCGGGGAATTTAGAAGCTATATAACTAATATCACGCAGAGCCTTAAGTATAATTCTACAGCCTTCCCTCTTAAGACCCTTATAGCTAGTCTTTTAGACGAAGCTAGAAAGGTAAACGATATAGAAGACTCTTTAAAGAAAGCTTTCTTACTACGAAAGAAGCCTTAGAAAAAGCAGGGGAATTCCTCGAATTCTTACTATAAAGAATGCAAAAAACCAGGCTAT